>JADBJO010024097.1:20000-25620 GCA_016801955.1 Conus betulinus | reverse complement strand
ATACACGCCAAAATAAGGCAGGAAGTAGGTTCTTGACTCTAAGTAATCTATAAGATATAAGAAACTATCGTCAAAATTGCCAAATGTTTTTGAAGCATGCAGTCCAGTACACACAACGACCCCTTAAAATTGCATGCATTTTCTTCAGTCTTATAAACAAAGATTCCATAATTAACAGAATGCTTAAACTACACAAATGATGTTCAAGCAAGCCAAAAATCCAAAAGATACTTACTCGTTCTTAAGAAGTAGCCGAAACAATCTGAAAATGTGGCCATGAGCAAAGAAGGCAAGCCAATGACCAACTTGGACAATTCAACCTGACCCACAGGAAGTAAACACGCAGCTTGTCTGAAAGAAAAAAAAAGTGATACCAGTATATTTTGCCTTTTTTATGTAAGATAAGATACGTCTTTATTACCAAGTGTACATGAGTCACAAAGAAATTGGGAGGGATAGAGCACAAGCTAACAAACATTTCGAGCTCAAGCTCAGTCATTTCACATAATCATAAACTAAGCAAAGGTTGAATATTGGAAGAGTACACATAAGCTTGTCTAACTACCCCCACCCCCCCAACTCGCCCAATCATGCGCGAACACACACACACACACACACACACACACACACACTTCTGTGAACTGGGAATAGAATTACTGAATAGACGGTGCACATAGCTGTCTTAAAAAAAAGCACTCGCACACATATCGAAACATACATGGCTAGTGTAATTGATGGCGAGTCTGTCAAATGACAAGATTCTGCATTTTGATTCAAGGCTTCGATAGCTTTTGGAAAGAAACTATTTGTGACGCCCCGCCACGAAATGAGTCGCATTGTCCCTCACCGAGTTTTTTCGCTAGGGCCGATTTTAGGCAGATGGGGGTCAGGTTATGGATTTTTAGATTTTAATGGAATATTAACCTACAGCCTTTCTTCTGTCTTCCATGCAAATATTAAAGTGTAATATATGTTTCTTTTTGCCAAAAAAATGCTTTTGAAACACATAACCTCTTGTTTTGGCAGCTTACAAACCGATAAAATTGATCAAAATTGACAGGCCCTCACCCCCGAAATATTGGAATGGACCTGTCGAATGATGCCTCGTTGGAAAGGTCTAGACCTCTATTTTTAAACTGAAACCCTTTCAGGGTCAATTTCCACGGTGTAAGCCAATCATCGTCCTTAAAAAAAGGGGTATGACGTATAAACAAAGCGTCACGAAGGTGGGATTCCCCACTGATGGTTGGGCCCAAAGGCGTTTCACGTGACCAACACAAGCAACACAATGGCGGCTTCCAAAGCGACCACGCCGGAGAGTCTTAGGGCTAATATTTGCTATTTTTTAACAAGATCGGCTCGCGATGCCAACATATTTTCATCATCAGATGAACATGACATTTACGGGCTGGAGACTGAATATTTCCTGGACGACGATGGCAGTGTTTCTACCGATAACGAAGAGGAAATGGGTGATCGAAGTGATATTGACAGTCAGTGCTCCGAGACCGGCTCGGATCACGAAGAAGCACCTGCACTCGTCCAAGTTCAAGAGCCCAATCTGTCTGTGAATGCCGACATAGACAGCGAAACCATGCTTGGACCTGATGCTGAAAGGCTGAAAGTTGAAGCTTTCGACTGCAAGTGTCGAAATCGCCATGTGGCAGGTGCAAGCAGTGTCGTGACTGACAAGCAAAGCAGTGAAACTGACAGTGCTGAGCCAGTGTCCAAAAAGAAGGGATGCATTGCACAGTTCACTTCTGAGGACATACTGGCAAAGAGAATGACCATGGCTGAATTATCTGAAGGTAAGCACACAATTCAGTTACTATTTACTGTCACTGCATAATTGTTTGATTTGTGTTTAATTGTGGCAAGGTAAACATGATTAAACCAAAAGCATAACCTCATTGTGATGAGTCATGCATGCACACACACACACACACACACACACACCACACACACACACACTCACTCACTCACTCACTCACTCACACACACATACATATTGTTATGCCCACACACATAGTCATACAGTGATTCTATAAACACACACACAGTGTATTATGCACAAGATGTACACACACACACACACACACACACACACACACACACACACACACACACACCATAAGCTTAATGCTGGTGTAACTGAACAAAAAATAATCATAAAGAGAGAAGCTCTCTCTGTTAAATCTAATTGTGATCAATATGTTTGTTTTTAACTTTACAAAATGCATTATGCTGGTATGTGATAGTATGTGTGTCAGTTGCATGATTAATAATTGTACACTGTACAGTGTGTGTGTGTGTGTGTGTGTGTGTGTGTGTGTGTGTGTGTGTGTGTGTGTGTGTGTGTGTGTATCACTTGTATTCTATGAATGAATAATAATTATTGTACAGTGTAGTGCGTACATTGAGTGTGTGTGTGTGTGTGTGTGTGTGTGTGTGTGTGTGTGTGTGTGTGTGTGTGTGTGTGTGTTTTTCTGTATGCACACATGTGTAAATGAGTGGGCAAAAGGCTATTTTAATAGTGTGTGCTTGTGTGTTACTATGTTTTGGTTTTTAGTGTGTATTGTGAGGTTCAAATTAACCAGGTATTTGTAATAACTAACTCTTTCTAAGGTGACTCAAAGTAAGACTTTTTTTTTTCAGCTTAGAAGGACATGGTGCTGCATGGAATACTTGCGTGTACCCCCATGAACAACTCAGAGATCACTGTGGGCAAGCCTTGTCGCCAGAAGACCAGAGAACATCAGCGCACAACATACACTGTCGACTTCAAGATTGTCTGCAGGGAATCTTTTAAGTTTATTTATTGGTAAGCAAATAACACTGAATCAGAAATTTGCAGAACTAGAACTTCTAGTTTTATTAATCCTTAATTTTTTTTTTTTTTCTTGTCTCTCTTATTTTTTCCCAATGGAATCTTTTATTTTTTTTATTTTCCTCCTCGCCTTACTCTGTTCAGTTTTTGTGTGACTCAATCTCATCATGCATATCTGTCTGTTTCACAACTGATTAACATTGTCTACTAGAATTAAATTTGATATTTAGCTAATAAAATATAGATTTAATTTTACTTTTTCACCTTTTTATTTTAAAACCTTTTGGTTATAGTGGTATATTAAAATGGAAATATTATGAACATTTGATTTACAATTCATTAATTTAATTTTATTTTCAACTGAGTATTTTATACTAAATTGTCAACATTTTTCTTAGGCAGAAATATATTTTGTGACTGCTGCATAAAGACTTTTTGAAACAGACAAAATGTCAAATGTTTAGCAGCTTGTAGTTTGTGAACCATTGATTTAAATCTGAATCAAGAAGAATTTTGTGTACACTGTTTATGATTGAAGTAATTGCTACAGTTACACACACTTTACTAATAAACACTAAAACAGACTTCACACACTGAGACAGCTTACACTTTTACAGTAACATCATTAACACAAAAAGTTGATTGAAATCACGGCTAATTGTTAAACACACTCTCCTAATAAATCTAAAACAAACTTCACACACACGCTGACACAGCTTACATTAACTTTTTTTTTTTACATTAACTTTTTTTTATTATGTTTAGCTTACAGTAACATTATTAACACAATAGTTGATTGAATTCACTGCTAACAATTACACATGCTTTACCAATGAATACTAAAAGTAAACAGACTTCTGACACATACAGACACAGGTTACCTTTCTTCAAGTAGAATGATTAATTCCTGTTTTCTGGTAAGTGTTGCTAAGAACAGAATTCAACACTGTTTCAGGATTAGTCAGAACAAGCTGACCGCTTTACTGCGTGTGTGTGTGTGTGTGTGTGTGTGTTTCAGTCACCGTATGCTTGGGAAGACTTCTTTCTTCAAAATATGGCAGCAGCACCTTCCCTTCATTGTTGTTGGAAACCCAGTGACGGATCTGTGTTGGCAGTGCAAACAAAACAATGAGAAGATCCGTCGCAGTACTGGTCTCCCCAGAAGAAGAGAGTGGTGCCAGGCTTCAGGATCAGCTGGCTCACTTAGAGGTTGTTGAGGCAGAGTGGACATTTTACAACAGGCAGGTGGACCACAGCAAAGCTGCAACAGCTGCTGCCAACATCACTGAGCTGGGACCCCCCATCCTGCCAACAGCTGGCCAGCCAGGATGCATTACAGCTGTGACTTTGCCCAGCAAGTCCATCTGCCCAGCAGCCCTCTCCAGCCTGATCCTATCTGCATTTTTGTTCCCAGAAAGTGCGGCATCTTTGGAGTCTGCTGTGAGGGTCTTCCACAGCAGATAAATTACCTCATTGATGAAGGCATGTCCAGCGGCAAGGGGTCCAGTATGGTGCTTTCTCTGCTGCACCATTTTTCCCAGCATTTTGGCATTGGGGAGATGGAGGTGGATCTACACTGTGACAACTGCAGCGGCCAGAACAAAACCAAGTCCATGTTGTGGTACCTGGCCTGGCGAGTCATGCAGGCCCTTCACACCTCCATCACCATCAACTTCATGCCTGCCCGCCACACCAAATTTGCTCCTGACTGGTGTTTCGGCCTCCTGAAGCCATGCTTCAAACGTTGTGAAGTTCACGGCCTCAACGGCCTGTGCCATGTCATCAACAGCAGCACCACCAAGGGCATCAATCGGGCACAGATCATTGGCACAGAGGCTGGGAAAGAGAAAGTCATGGTCTATGACTGGCAAGCATTTTTTGATGTGTATTTTAAGGCAGTGAAGGGAATGAAAAAATATTTCATTTCCGTTTTTCTCAAATGCTCCTGGAACTGTGTATGTGAAAACCACACTGAGTGCAGAGGAGGAACAGATACAGCTAGCATACTGTGTGGACACTGCCAGGTGTCGTCTGGTCAGTCTCCCTGCCTGAATTCAGCCCCCTGGATTGTCAGCTGACCGCAGAGAGTACCTATACCAGCACATCAGACCCTTTGTCAGACCTGACGCACATGACATTCTCTGCCCCTAAGCCTCTGCCCCTGCCCTAGTCACTAGTCCAGTACTGTGAGTAGAACATCATCTTCCTGTGGGAATTACTGTTCTCATGTGTGTTCAAACTACTTAATATGGTCAGGGAAGCTGCGTTCTACTGCCGCGGTCAATGTAGTATCTTTTTTAGGTTTTTTTTTTTTTTTTTTTTTTAATTTTCCTTTATTTTCTGACTTAAGATCTTACACTAGCAGTTACTGAATAAAAGCACACAAAGGTTACCTCAAGTAGTATGGTTATGTGAATTAATTTACTGATATAAATTTAAAGCAGCTTATTCTTTTCTCTGTGTTATTTTTCAATTTATCCAAAATCTATTTTTTTAATAAAATCTAGAAATGTCAATATTTTTTCCCCAAAGGTTTGTGTGATGATACAGAATGGTCATATGCATGTTTGTGCGAAGTTTCAACAAGATATCTTAATTAGAAGTACTTGGTTGCTATGAACATGTTTTGAAACTTTTCGGCTGCAATTTCTCTTTTCGCTGTATTGACGGGGTCTAAACTTCAAATCACAATAACTTTGCCAAAAATAGTCCGATTTACAATCTGTCTTTTTTTTTGGAGAGCATTTTTATTGTAGAATTACAAGATATAAATAACTCAAAAACGACCTCCGG
>JADBJO010024097.1:5000-7500 GCA_016801955.1 Conus betulinus | reverse complement strand
CCAGAATTGCCCCCACTGATCTGCCCCAGAGTTGCCCCACTGATCTGCCCCATAGTTGCCCCACTGATCTGCCCCAGAGTTGCCCCACTGATCTGCCCCAGAGTTGCACCACTGATCTGCCCCACTGATCTGCCCCATAGTTGCCCCACTGATCTGCCCTAGAGTTTCCCCCACTGATCTGCCCCCATAGTTGCCCCACTGATCTGCCCCAGAGTTGCCCCCGCTGATTTGCCCTAGAGTTGATTTTGGCGTGTCGTTCTTGGGCCGGCTTTTATCGTTCGTTCCCCAAGTTCCGCCATTACAACCAGTTCCATACTTTCTGCGTAATGATGTTAACAGACAGACAGACAGACAGACAGACAGACAACCTACCTGACACAGGTGAAAAACTGACACCCCTTGGAGGAGATAAGCAGAGACTGTCTGTCGCTGGTTTTCTGAACATTGAGACGATTGTTGTCGTCTGGAGGATGCGAATTACTGGGATGCGATTACTGGGAAAAGATGTGTGTAAGCTCTCTCTCTCTCTCTCTCTCTCTCTCTCTCTCTCTCTCTCTCTCTCTCTCTCTCTTAAGTAAGCTGTTTTGACTCGTTGGAGTGGTTATTTGTATTTCGTTAGGAAGCTGGTGAGGGAATGGGTACCGATCAACCCCTTCTAGGCTAATTCTCTGTCCCGGCTTCTCGACATCCCTCCCCACCACCACACCACCACCACCACAACCCCCCGCTGCTTTCTGTCTGTCTGTCTGTCTGTCTGTCTGTCTGTCTGTCTGTCTCTCTCTCTCTCTCTCTGTCTCTGTCCCTGTCTCTTTGTCCGTCTGTCTGTCTCTTTGTCTGTCTCTCAGTCTGTTTGTCTGTCTGTCTGCCTGCCTGCCTGCTTGCCTGTCTGTCTGTCTGTCTGTCTGTCTCTCTTTACTAGTGGAATCTCAGAATGAAAGCATAGTAAGAAATTTCTGAACGTCGTGTTCCGTTAATAAAAACAGATCCCTCACAAGTCATTAACATTTCATCATACCAACTCACTGATGCCGAGACAAGGTTACTGGCTATGGGACCCAAGTTTTGCCCAACACCCTCAACTTATGATGAAACAGAGCTGCTCCAAGATACTTTTGAAGGAATTCGCCGTCTGCGCTTAAGGGAATTCTTCCATGATGATGATGATGCTCCCACTCTCATTCCCAAAAAGCTGAAATTCTACAAGAAGTTTTTTGGTGCCCCCCTAAGGGAAGAGATGAGGCTCTTGATGCTTACTGTTCCACTATTCTATCCAGAGTGGAATCCCATATCTCACAACCTACCAAGCGACAAAACTTAAACAAAGAACAACGTGCCGATTTGAGAGAGAACTGAAAAAAAACTTGTGAATACCAGGGTCCTACGAATATCACCAGCAGATAAAGGTGGAGCAGTTGTGGTGCAAGATTTCAATAAATATGTAGAGGAAGCACACAGACAGCTTCACAACACAACTCACTATGAGCATCTGACGGCTGATCCCACAACAGATATTGCATCAAAATCAAAACCACCTCATTGAAAAGCTGCACTCAAAGGACCATATCGACGATGACTGCTACAGGTGGGGTGTACTGGAGCCTGAGAAAAACTAAGACACCTTATTTTTTACCATCTTCCTAAAGTCCACAAAGATTTACACCTCCTGGACGTCCAATTGTGTCAGGAGTCAATGGACCAACTGAACGTCTCTCAAAGCTAGTGGACCATTGGCTCCAGCCTCTTGTACAAAAACCTGACGTCCTACATCAAAGAACACAACTCACTTCCTGAACATCTTGGAAGAATGGAAAATCACTCAACAGCCTCTGGCGAGTGAAGTATTGATCGTCACTGTTGATGTGGTTGGGTTGTACACAAATATACCTCATCATGAAGTGGCGATTTCCCTGAAAGAAATCCTCGCCAGTTTTGGTCATCATTTGAAAGAAGGGCCCCTCTGTTCCATTACTACTGGAGATCGTGAAACACGTCCTTCAAAACAACGTGTTTGATTTTGATGGTGAGCTGTTCCAACAAGTCCATGGCACGGCAATGGGGACCCCAATGGCTCCCTCCATTGCAAACATCTTCATGGCATGGTTAGAACAACGGCTACTGGCAACTTCACCCTGGCATGTCCTCCTAAATTCTGGGCGTCGTTTCATTGATGACATTGTCATGCTCTGGTTCCATGGGGAAAGCCAGCTGCTTTTGTTCCTCAACTGGATAAAACAACCAGCATGCCACGATAAAGTTTACAGCCAACTATGGCAGAAGAACCAACAATCCTTTTCCTGGACGTCAACATGAGCATCAAGGGGGATACAATCACCACAGACCTTCACACTAAATCCACGGATGCTCACCTGTACCTACCCTTCAGCTCCTGCCACCCTAGACACTGTCTGAGAGGCATCCCCTACGGGCAGGCTATCCGCCTGCGAAGAATCTGTTGTAAAGATGATGTGTTCCTGAAACGATGCAGAGGGCTGAGAACCCG
>JADBJO010024096.1:15129-25623 GCA_016801955.1 Conus betulinus | reverse complement strand
AAAAAAGACAAGGTCAATTCAAATGTCTTCATGCCCCAATTTGGGTGACGGGACATATAAATTGATGATGTGTGAGTTGTGGGTGCTGGTGTTGTGAGGTGTCATGATGCGTTTTCGGTGGGGGGGTGGAGTGCCTCGTGTAATGGCCTGAAATACTACTCCAGGAGTTGCAGGTTGAAGGAGATCCTTTAAAAAGAAATGTAATGATAAACAACACAGAAGGGCCTTAAATCTGACTTCAACATAGAAACTTGTATTCTTGTAGACTGAATCAAGAGGTCATTGCGTAAAAACAGTAATACAGGTGTACTTATAGTCAAGCCGCCTTACTTTTCAGCTCGCTATTATGCATCATATAGTGATAATAGCAATCTGCATGAAATGATACGGACCTTTGGAACAACCAATGCATAGAATTTAGGAAATAATATGCACAAACCCAACCGGGCACGAGTTAGCTCTAACAATGAACTTCTGACCATGGAGTGGACGCCACGCGCGCTATCACACTGTCCGGCAACGTCTAAGCCAGACGGACCAAAGCCTAATGTGTATCGCAAAGTGTAGATCGATTTTTAACTGTCTATACAAACGTAAAACGTAGGGTGTCGTGGATGATATTTCGTAGCATTTTCATTATATTTTGCGCATGTGTGATTCTAGTGTCAGTTGTGTCGAGGTAAACATTGGTGGCTATGAATAAACGTTTACTGATTCTTCACCTTTCTGACATCGTCTGCTCCTGGTTTTGTGTCCGTTGAAGAACCGTGACCCAGCGAACAAATACAAATTGCAGAGATGGCTGAAACAAGCAGTGCGGTATATTTTTTATCCCCAAAAGGTCGGTGATGTCGATCAGACATGAGCCTAGTGCACGGTAAATTTGTTCTGTTTTTGAAAATATGCTGACCAAACCGCTAAATCAGTGGATTTACTGTGTCGGTGGCACACCTCAGTTTGAAAATACGAAAGGTTGGATTGGACCCGGTAAAATAGAAAGCAGTAGTGAGATGTTAAAAGGGCATGTCTCCAGGACATGACGAACCACATCCGACCAAGTATTCTTTTGGATTCGGCTCAGACTTCACTAAAGAGTAAGTGAAAGTGGTTTTCAGGACAAAAACGTTGAGGAAAAAGTAGTATTATCATTTCAAGTGTTAAAGTTTTCGTTACGATTCTGCAGGGCTGTAGGTAGGGACAGTTGTTTGCGGTATATCAGCGGATGTCCCATTTCAGCATGGCCGATTTTTGGCTGTTTTTTTTCCAAATTAAAAATCAGTTGTATCGACACGATCCAGTATATCTCCCTGATATTGTGGCAGTTATCTCTTTAAGATACAAGCAACAAAAATACACCCAAACAAAGTGGGGGAAAATGTTTTGGATAGTTTTGCTTCTCCAATCAAACACACAAGGGTATGCCAACATGACGTTTTGTCACTGACTCATATGTCGGTCTGGACAGACCAATAATTCAAAACAAACTGGTTTGTTTATATTGTTAACATGCAACACCAGTCCTGAAGACTTCAGTTCCCCCGTGCCAGAACCTAATAGTTGTACCAATTTGGTTTTACTCTTTAGGCAGAAAAGAAAACAAATGGAGAAATTTTCCAGTGTTAGCTATGAGTCTGGAAGTTGCCCTGAACATCAACTGATCTTTGGTGACAACTAGTACAGGGATTTGGCTACAGACTTTTATCTTTGAGCTAGCCTTACTGACTACTTGTGTTTCAGTTTCATCAAAGAGGTGTCAGGGCATGCAGACTTGTCCATGATCATGATAAACTGCATTTGCTATGCCTCAAGATGACAGGATTTACAGCTGATAGATAAAATAACAGAAGTCTGACCTACACATCAGCCCAACATACTGCTCAGATCTTGGGTATCTACCAAATATTGCCTGCATCATTATCATATAGTTGTGTGCATGTGTGTGTGTGTGTGTGTGTGTGTGTGTGTGTGTGTGTGTAAGTATGCACATGCATGTGTGTGTGTGTGTGTGTGTGTGTGTGTGTCTGTATAAGAAAATGTGGCATGTGCACATTCATGGGTTCGGGCTACTTGAAAATAACAAAAAAAAAAAGAAAAAAAATTAAAGAAAAATACTGTTCTGTCAGATGAAAGATAAACTGCCTGAAAAAACACCAAAGAGGATGAAATGCATCATGTTTGTCTTGTAATTTGTTTGTCCCTTTTGTCCAGCAGAATAGTGTTTTTTTTCTTGTAATTTTTTTTTTTTTTTTTTTTTTTTTTATACTTCCACCTGTAGTCACCTCACTTTGAAACTAACAGATAGAAACTTTCATCACTTCTGATAATAATTAGAAGAAACCTGTAAGGAAGACAACTTTTGCCTGATTTAAACAATGAAATGTGCATGCAAAACTAAAGACTAATGCAACTGGTGTACCATTTCCCATTGAACCAATACAAACAACAGGCATACCAACCAAACAAGAAAGCCAAATATTCTAGATGTAAGAAATCCTACTGGGTGACTGTAGATGTTTATCATAGTCCCATACTTTAGTGAACATCACACAGAAATTAGATGAACTAACTCCGTTTCAATGGTTGCATCACTGCACCCCATTCAAATGATACTCTACTACGCACAGACATCCAGAAACCCACAGGTCTTCGAGTTCAACTTTGGCCCGCTACCTTACATTAAAACACTACCAGTAAAACACTAACCTTGAAAATAGATGAAGATATCAAAACAGTTATGGACTATACCTTCAAAAAGCGCACTGATGTCGCCAAGCTCAACAAAATTATAGCGCTTTAAAACAGGATTTGCAACCGATGCGATTCTCAATGACATATCATACATACCATACTTATCTTCTTTCAATCTCAAATATATCCAAACCCCAAACTGCTTCTGTAACCATTATGCATCAGACGACGGAAAGAAGCAACAAATCTTCCCTTTTAAACCGGAAAAGAATTCTACATCCAGCAAGTAAACAACGCTTTACATAACTGTGACGGGAAAAGAAAGTTAAAACGAACGAGCACAAGGGGGAGGTGAGCCAAATACTATGTATCACTTAGATTTAAACCTATTTCCATATATACTCAAATCATTCTCGTTCTGTTCAAAAGATGAGTGCTTTGGGGTGGAGGGTTTACTATTTGATTAGGTAAAATCTCTTGAAAAGTGGGTGATGTTGTTGTTGTGGTTCGTGTTTTTCTTCTTTCTATTCTTATGTCTTTCTTTGTATCTCATATATTTAACCAGCCCTGATAGTACGCCCGACGTGTGGTCTGGTAGGGACCATTTCAGCTAACACGCTGTATGTGGTTTTGATTATGCTCATGTAGGTACGCTGTACATTTTCTAAACTTACGTCGGTGACGTTTTTGTTCCCTTTCACATACACCCACACCACACCTCAACACCACACACACCTCACACCTATCAATTTAAACCCTTTGTTTTTTTCTTCTCATGTTTTTTTTAATTTTGTGTTTTCTGTGTTTTGTTTCTTCGTACTGAGAGGAGTGAGCACAGGACTGCGAGGGTGGTTGTGGTAGAGTGTTTTGTTTCCCGCATCAAGTGTGTGTGTTCTTATTACTTCTGTCTATACGATTTGATAGAGGTCACAAGGATGTTATGTGCCTGTTCTGTCGTTTGTTTCATTGTTTTTGCGCTGATGGAATCGGGCTTATTGCCGTAAAAGATTCACTTGTTCTTGGCATTTGTGTCAGTTTCATTCACAATGAACTGACCGTAAGCTTCCCATTTGTAATTTTGTTGGGGCGTGTTATTTGCGCGCTTTTTCGTAGGGTTTCGTGTAAACGCGTGTAGTATGTTTTCTGTGTCGTTGAGAACACTATAAAGGTGGAACTCTGAAGGCTCCAAGTGGCCAAGTCCCTTGGTCTGAATGGAAGAGGATTGACATTGTGCTTGGTGGTGTCGCCTGACGATGATTGATGACAGCCACTACACTGTTTATGGCACGGCATGCATCAGTCAAGGCGTTTGAGAAGATTTCAACATTTAACTTGACAGTGTGACACACAACAGGTATATTTTACGTGGTCTTGTTTGATGTACCAAGAAATGATTGCCAGTGTTGTGAAGAAGTTATGTTACACTTTACATTTGTAATTCTCTGTTTCATCTGTGTGGAGTGTAGTTTGTGTGTGTGTGTGGTGTGTGCACGAATGTGGGCGTGTGGGTGTTGTGCGTTGTGTAGTGTTGTGGTGAGTGCGGTGTGTGTGCACAGTCCATGCCTCTTGCGTTTACACCTAAAGCCCAACCCCCCACTTGTCTGAGTCTCACTCTCCTCTGCTGTTGCTTCTGCTCTGCGTTCCGTCCTTGACCTAAGCCCCAAATTGTGTCTACTACCTCCTCTGCTCAGGTTGTTACTGCTTGGCATCTGTCTTGAACCTTGAAGCCCCCACTCTTGTCTGCCTCATCCTCGTGCTCTGCTTCCTCGCTGCGGTTACTTCTATGACTTAGCCCCGCACGTTAGCGCGTTCCTACTCTCCTCGTGCTTTGCTCATGCTCTGTTCTTTTTGCACTTAGCCCACACATTTGTTCTGGTTTAAAACAAGTATTTACTATGTTCAACATTGTCACAAATGTTGCAAGAGTAATGAGACAGAAGCCAACAAGAAATACTTATAGGGAAAGCCTATCTGACTGAGTGAACGTACACAATGAATCTGCAACGGACGGCGTCTGAACCTTTTGTTAACAAAACTTTTGGGTATAGACAATGTAAAGTTTTCAAACAGGAAAAACAAAAACAAAAAATAAACAAAACCAAGTATAAATAAATAACATCAAACAGAACCCGACAACGGAGTGAAAAATAAATGACGAAGAGGTAATAGAAAAGTACATACGTGTGACGAAACATGGAGGTGTATGCCAAGTTATACAGAAAAGAGAGGGCAACCAGTTTCTGACTGAATGTCAGCCCGCGGGACAGTCAATTCATGAGCTTGTCAATAACAGGTCAGGGACACAATTCTAAATGTTAACTAGGCTCCATTAAGGAATGCAGACTAAATGGCGATGAGAAAAGAAAAGATACAATAACAGCAGGTCAACAAATCTATATATGTACGCCCGATGTGACCAGAGGGGCCGTTGTTGAAAATAGTCTTAGGAATTATGTTACAAATCAAAACGCTTTGTTAGAGAAATAGATTGTGAACAATTTCAAAAATATGAATATTAGTTTCCATGTTGAAAACCCTAGTACAGTACCAATAACAATAATGAACAGAAATCAGTTCTCTAGGAAAGCTGTGGATGTGTTTGTGCGATGTCTAGTGTACAAGGGTAGTACAAAGGGAAGTGTTCGGCAGTTTCTTGGCAATAAGTACACGCACATGACTGGATCGTTATAGAAATGTGGCGATTGTACAGGTCATAATTTAGTTCACTCATTGCAAGCCTGAGTCGACAGTGGATTATTTGTTTCACTTTTCTATTTCCGTGGTAGTAGTAAGGTTGGGGGGACAAAAGTGTTTCTGCAGAGAAAGGTACAGTTTGAAGTAGCTGAGCACCTGGGTTTTTGAATAGCAGTTGGAAGGTGTATTCCAGATGACTACAGTTGAAGGGAAAAAGGATCTGCTGGTTATATAATCTGTTTTGGTGTCGAGGGATGAGTCTATTCCGAGGGTTTTCGCCCAGGTGATATGGATTGACTGCAGAAACCAAAGGTGGCTTTAGGTCACAACAGGTTAGTTTAGGGCAGACATTGTGAACTAATCTTATGGAAACATTTATTTTTGTTGTACTGCGACGACGCATCCTTCAGAGTACAAAAATCCAACATGACTCGGCGCAACAGCTTTTTTTATGACAAGTTCCACGGACAGCACCCGTGATAATGCGCAGGCGCGTCCAAGTGTAAATTTTAATATTTGATTGATACTCCGCGCAGTTAACCCCAGATGATATCAGCATAACAAATATCGGCAGGAAAATGATTTATACATGGTTTCAATGAAGCCCTCTGGTCAAATTGTGTACTTAAAAGAACGAAGACAGTTCATTAGAAGACTAACCTTGTGCGGCAGTGTTGTTGACGTGCAACACCCCACCTGCATGTTATTTTGAAGCGTGACGTTCCTAAATGTTTGTGATGATTTTTGTTGTTGCATAGTTTGTGTTTCCAAAAGTGTAGGTCATGAGAACCTACATTCCCTCTGAATACATTCACTACCTCAGTGTTTGATTCATTAAAGACACCTTCTATGTTTTTAGGCCCAAGCTTCGTATTTTTAATTAAATCGGATTGTAATGTTTCCTTCCTCACGATGTATCTTCCAATGCCAAGGATATACTCGTATCATCTGCAAATAGCTTGATAAACTGAACTCAATTTACTAGCAATATCATTGATGTAGACTAAAAACAACAGTGGTCCAAGGACAGAAAACTTTTGTGGGTACTCCTTGGGAAATGGTTTTCCACGTGGGATTGTCACCCCCGATAACAACACTTTGTTCTACTCCTCCTCTGCTTTGCTCTGCTCTGTTTCTTCTGGACTTAGCCCCCACTTTTGTTCTACTCTCCTCTGCTTTTGTTCTGTCTTTCTTCTTTCTTGCCTAGCCCCACGTTTGTTCTACTCTCCTCTGTTTTGCTCTGCTCTGTTTTACTTCGCACTACTCTCCCTTACTTGACTTCATTTTGGTTCTACTCTGCTATGCTTTTGTGTTCTGATCTACTTATCTCTAGTTTCCCTACTTTGCTGTGCTCTTTCTGCTTGCTTTATTCTGTTCTGCTCTTGCTTTACTTGATACCAGTTTACTCTAATCTGCTCTACTTTGCTTTCATTGCTCTGCTCTGCTCTGCTCTGCTCTGCCTCTGCTTTGCTCAGCTCCGCACTGCTCTGCTTTGCTCTGCTCTGCACTGCTTGCTCTGCCCTGCTTTGCCCTGCTCTGTTTTTCCTTGCTGCTTGCCCTGCTTTGCTCTGCTCTGCACTGCTGTGCTCTACTCTCCCCTGCTCTGCTCTGCTCTGCTGTGCTCCGCTCTGCTGTGCTCTGCTCTGCCCTGCTCTTGCTGTGCTCTGCTCTGCTGTGCTCTGCTCTGCTGTGCTCTGCTCTGCTGTGCTCTGCTCTGCCCTGCTCTGCTCTCTGTGCTCTGCTCTGCTTGCTGTGCTCTGCTCTGCCTCTGCTCTGCCCTGCCCTGCTCTGTTCTGCTCTGCTGTGCTCTGCTCTGCCCTGCTCTGCTCTGCTCTGCTCTGCTCTGCTCTGCCCTGCCCTGCTCTGCTCTGCTCTGCTCTGCTCTGCTGTGCTCTGCTCTGCCCTGCCCTGCTCTGCTGTGCTGTGCTGTGCTGTGCTGTGCTCTGCCCTGCTCTGCTCTGCTGTGCTGTGCTGTGCTCTGCCCTGCCCTGCCCTGCTTTCTGCTCTGCTCTGCTGTGCTCTGCTCTGCCCTGCTGCTCTGCTCTGCCTGCTCTGCTCTGCTCTGCTCTGCTCTGCTGCTGTGCTGTGCTTGCTGTGCTGTGCTGTGCTGTGCTCTGCTCTGCTCTGCTCTGCCCTGCTCTGCCCTGCTGTGCTCTGCCCTGCTGTGCTGTGCTGTGCTCTGCTCTGCTCTGCCCTGCTCTGCTCTGCTCTGCTCTGCTCTGCTGTGCCCTTCCCTGCCCTGCTCTGCTCTGCCCTGCTCTGCTCTGCTCTGCTCTGCTCTGCTCTGCTGTGCTCTGCTCTGCCCTGCTCTCTGCTCTGCTCTGCCCTGCCCTGCCCTGCCCTGCCCTGCTCTGCCCTGCTCTGCTCTGCTGTGCTTTGCTCTGCTCTGCTCTGCTCTGCTCTGCTCTGCTGTGCTTTGCTGCCCTGCCCTGCTCTGCTCTGCTCTGCCCTGCTCTCTCCTGTGCTCTGCTATGCTCTGCTGTGCCCTGCTGTGCTCTGCCGTGCTCTGCTCTGCTTTGCTTTGCTCTGCTCTGCACTGTTCTGTGCTGCTCTACTCTGCTTTGCTTTGCTCTGCACGGCTCTGCTCTGCTCTGCTCTGCTGTGCTCTGCTCTGCTTTGCTCTGCCCTGCTCTGCTGTGCTCTGCTCTGCCCTGCTCTGCTCTGCTCTGCTCTGCTCTGCCATGCCCTGTTCTGGTTTGCTCTGCTCTACTCTGCTCTGCTCTGCTCTGCCTTGCTCTGCTCTGCTCTGCTGTGCTCTGCTCTGCTCTGCCATGCCCTTTTCTGGTTTGCTCAGCTCCGCACTGCTCTGCTCTGCTCTGCTCTGCTCTGCTCTGCAATGCCTTGTTTCTGGTTTGCTCTGCTCTGCTCTGCTTTGCTCTGCTCTTTTTTGCTCTGCTCTGCTCGGTTCTGCTTTGCCATGCTCTGCTCTGCTCTGTACTACGCTACTCTGTTCTGCTCTGCCCGCTCCAGTTCACTCCATTGCTCTCCACAGTGCTCCACTATACTCTCTCTCCGTATTCCCTGCTACTGAACTGCCCTTTTTTTCAACACAGCATAAAGATGGGTCAAAATACATGGCTTTCCAATCACGTGCCTATGGACATCATTTTTGTCTCCAAATCACATCCTCCCCCCACCCCCAGCCTCCCTTACCTATCCCTCCCCCTCCACCCACCCACCCACACATTAAAGAATCAGCCAGTGGGTCAGAGCCACTGCCAGCCAAGGATGAACACAACCAGAGTGCGTGCTGCTCCAGGCACTGCAGGATTGTTGTTTATTGATTATTTGTCGACCGGGACAACATTTTTTTTAATTAAATCAGTAAAAACAGAGCTTCTTTTAAGCAACACATGCTGTTGAATTTTAAATCGCTCAAATCCGCGGTGAGGGCGAGGAAAGGGGGAATGTGAGGCGGGATGGGGGGGGGGGGGAGAGTTTGGGGAGGGGGGGGGGGGGGCTGGTGGGCGAGGGAAGGAGAGGGAGGAAGGATTCTAAATTTCATGCGCACGCGGATGGAGAGTTATACAGTTCATTGAAATGTCAGATTGCAAGCGCCTGTTGTTTCCTCCCTCCCCCCCCCCCCCCCCCCCCCCCCCTCCCCTCCATGCAGGAGTGAAAATATCGATGATGATGAATCAGACACAGATTGTCAGATTGCAAGCGCCTATTGTTCCTTTTTTTTTTTTTTATTTTCCCTCGCAGGGCTGAAAATATCGATGAGAGACACAGAGTTGTGTGCCGCTGTGCTTGGATGCTACAGGGACTGTATCAGCTATGATGTGTAAACCTGTGGTCTGTGTAGAACTGATGCATGGCTGGATTCTGGCCTTATTCGGGTGGGAGGGGGGGGGGGTATGGCTGTAATCCATGGCTGAAGGACGCGTAGAACAGGTCAGCTGAATGGGGTCAGCGCGCGTGCGCGTGCGCGCGCGCGTGTGTGTGTCAGGGATCCAAGTATAGCCTAGCGGCAAGGTGTGTGAGGGGTGGACGCTGGCGACCGGCTGTGTGACTTGGTGACTTGGTCAGGCGACAGACAGACAGTCAGTGGAGTGGTGGGTGGCTCTGGTTCTTGCGACATGCTCTGTGAGGCAGCGGTGGGATAGAGTTGCTACCAGTGCTTTCACTCTTTTGATGAAGTGAGACGACCTCAAGAGAATGGCATGAAGGTAAACATCCACAGCGTCTCTCTCTCTCTCTCTCTCGTCCTCGCTTTCTCTCTCCGTCTCTCTCTACTCGTCTCTCTCTCGCTCCTCTCTCATCTCCTTCTCTCTCTCGGTCATATCCTCCTCTCTCACTCCCTCTCCCTCCCTCTCTCTCTCTCTCTCTCTCTCTCTACTCATCTCCTCTCTCTCTCGCTCTCTCTGTGCGTTTTCTTCTATCTCTCTCCCTCTCTCTCTCTCTCTGATGCATGTATTTTTCATGTGTGTTTGTGTGTGTGTGTGTGTGTGTGTGTGTGTGTGCGTGTGTGTGTGTTTGTGTGTGCGCGCGTGCGAGCGAGCGCGCGCGCGCGCGCGTGTGTGTATGTGTGTGTGTGTGTGTGTGTGTGGCGCGCGCGCGCGCGCGCCATAGTGTTTGTGTGTGTGTGTGTGTGTGTGTGTGTGTGTGTGTGTGTGTGTGTGTGGTCGCCCTGGTGTGCCACGGTGTGTGTGTGTGTGTGTGTGTGTGTGTGTGTGTGTGTGTGTGTGTGCGTGCCACGGTGTATGTGTGTGTGTGTGCCACGTTTGTGTGTGTGTGTGTGTGGTGTGTGTGTGTGTGTGTGTGTGTGCTTGCGCGTATATTGCAAGTGTGTGTGTGTGTGTGTGTGTGTGTGTGTGTGTGTGTGTGTGTGTGTGTGGCTTCGTAAACGTGTTATTTCATTTAAGTGTGCGTCGACAGTGTTCGTGTGGGTGAACAGTGTGTGTATGGGGGAGGAACAGGCGATTGGGGGGAAAAAGGGGGGGGGGGGGGACGAGGTCAAGTGGGGGAAACAATGCCCATGTGTAGCTCTAACAAAGTGAACGGTCAACCCGGTTAAGTAACCTGGACACGCACGAACCAGCAACACTGACGCATATCAAGCAAAGATCTGAGACGAAAAGCTCTAGTGTCGGCAAGCTTATGCCCTCTCTT
>JADBJO010024095.1:0-25624 GCA_016801955.1 Conus betulinus | reverse complement strand
ATTCAGTTACTTTTCATTGATGCATTTATTGAGTTTGATTAATTAATTAATTAATTAATTAATTAATTAAAAAGTTAAATATTCTTCCATTCAAAGACAGACTCTTCTTCAATAACTGCTTATGCATGTATAAAGTAGTTAGGGGAATAGCTCCGAAGAAAATTATCTGAAATTTGCAAATAATGAACTTAGACATGTTCACAAACTTTCGTTTCCTACACTCTGTAACAATCTTTACAAATCTAGCTTCATATATTCTGGAGGAACGGCATGGAACAATTAATCTTCTTCTTTAAAAACGTGTCCTTCTAAACTAGTGTTTAAGAAAAAAGAACAATGAAAAGTATTTGATGGACAAATTATAAAGTAATCTATGATTATCTATATTGTTGCTGATATTCTCTTTGTCTGTCTTTCTGTCTGTCTGTCTGCCTGTCTGTCTGTCTGTCTGTCTGTCTGCCTGTCTGCCTGTTGGTTTCTCTGTCAATGCTTTCTGTCTCTTTGCCTATCTGTCAACCCCCCGCTCTCTCTCTCTCTCTCTCTCCCTCTCTCTCATTCTCTCTCAATAGCACGTTACTTGCTGATGACATTAAACAGTATTCATTCTCTCTCTCTCTCTCTCTCTCTCTCTCTCTCTCTCTCTCTCTCTCTCTCTCTCTCAAATATCTTCTTTCCCATGTCTGCCATGTTGTCCATTGTCCGTCAAAATATTGATTAATTGTTGTTAACTGTTTCATCGCGTTCATTACATATGATATTTCGGATTTCTACGTATGCATCGCTTCACGTTTCTCTTCTTTCCTTTTTTTGTGAGGGCAGGATTAAAAACAAAAACTGTCAAGCTTATTCTTTAACCCTCAAGAAACATAACTGTGACTTGACTTGACTTGACACACACACACACACACACCACACACACACACACACACACACACACACACACACACACACATGCGCGCATACCCATCTGGCCCAGCAGACTTGCCATTTTTCAATTTCCTTATAGCTAGCAGTATCTCCTCTTTAGATATTGGTCTGTCAAGTATGAATACTTCATTTTCCTGCTCATCAGTCAGAGTTTCCTCCATACTGTCATTCTCATCATGAGCTTTTTCCAGCACATTTCTGAAATGTTCATACCATTCATGCATAGAAATGTTATTTGAAGGTTGTGATCTCTTTTTTGACATTTTATGAAACGATTTCCAAAACATTGTTGACTTTGGATTGAATTCATCAATTCGTTTAACAGTCGGTCATTATACTCTTTCTGTTTTTCTCTTATTTAAATTCTTGTATTCACGCCTGGCAATACAAAATGGAACCCTGTCTTTTTTATCGAGCGTTTTCTTAAATATTCGAAACAATCTACGCATTTTACATTTAAACGTTTTACATTCATGATCGTACCAATCATTCTGTGTGTTGTTCTTGTTTACTGGTAATCTCTTTTCCATGATTTTAGCTTGATCTTTAACAATTATATTAAACTGATTTACTGCTTCATTGACATCGACATGTATCAAGTCTTCAATTTCTAACAACTTTTTCCTGGACCTCTTCTGTACTCATGGAAAACAGAAATTGCTGAGCAAAATCTTGGTTCCAAGAATATCTAACAGTAAACTGGTCCCTTTCAACATATATAATTTCGGGTTGAAACACGTCTTATCTCTTCGTTCATGTATACATAACACAAGAGGTAAGTGGTCGGATTCAAATCTTTCCATTATCTTTAAAGTCAACTTGTCATACAAAAACTCAAAAAGGTGTACAGATACTAGGAAATAATCATTCACACTGTTTCCTGTCAGCAATGTATGTGAAACAACCCTCTGAGTCGCCATTACATACCCCGTTTAAAATATGCAATCCCAGCACAGTACACATGTTCAGCATTCTTTTTTCCATATCCGTTAAGTACATTGTCTTGGGAACATCTCACAATCTCAGAACTTTTGTCGTTACTGTGGCAAACATATAACTCGTGATCACAAATAGTTTCCGGGACCAGATTTGACGTCCTCGCATTAATGTCACCACATAGCAATACATCAACATCGCCTAATGACATCATCGTTTTCACAATGCAATCTTCTAACAAGTCAATACCATTATCAAAACCATGTAAGAATAATAAGGTGAATTTTCAGGTGGAATATACGTACAAACTAGCAAAACAGTTTTATAAAAAGCAAAATAATCTTTATCAAGCAAAAATAGCATTGAATAAGGACTTTCACAATTGACAGGAAGAATATACGGAACCAAATCTTTCCGTATCAAGCAGACTATCCCCCCTGAACACCTACCATGTTTTGTTAGTTTAACAGCCGACTTAACAAATATTTTATGATCCTTAAAAACGCTCGATTCAAACCTTTCTGCAAAAGTTTCCACTAAACAGACACAACATCGAATGAAGAAACAAACTGAATGAAATCTCTGTCGTCTAACTTATTGAACAATCCGCATATATTCCAGTGTAAAAAAGATACATTATTTACAAATTCACTCACACTCGCCACATCCTCATCAAGGAAGGAACTCCTAGCAAATTGTGATATCCATATCACTGTCTCTCACATTCACAAAATCAGACTTACGTTCATTTACATTTAACCCAGTTCCAGAAAGCTTTAAACTGTCATTGACACAATTGCTCTCATTTTTTCCTTCCACATTTACATCGTCACTGTCATTGTTAGCCCTTTCTGTATATTCATCTTTGCTTTTATTACGTATGTAGTAACTGCTTTCGGTATCAGTCTCCCTGTCTATAACATTCAAATTCCCACGGCCATCGCTGCCATTCATCACTAACATATTCGCACATCCATCGCTACCAGCAGTTCCATTCACAACCATGCGTTCACCCCCACTATCACACTCGTCCCCGCACTGCCTTTCAACTTTCGTATCAACTTTTCGTATCAACTTTAACACCAGCATTACAACTGCGGGAGAAACCGCCATCAACATTTCACATATTCTCATAATGATCACTGGTCTTACACAAACTTCCATTCTCGCACAACACATCAACATAGCTACGCTCACATTCAACTCGTTCATTCAAATCCCCGTGCACAAATTATGCACGGGATGTGTGTTACACGATTTCTGTAAACTAACACAGTTCACAATTCTGTCGTGTGTGACCTCCTGCGGAACAGACACGCTGTCAACGACCGGTGGCAGCTTACTTTTGGCGCCTGGTAATTTTTGTGAGATGGATATTTTCATGTTTTCCGGCCGGCCACACCATTATCTGAGTTGAACTAAGTTATCACTGCCATCCAGTCCGAACTTTTTCCCATCGATCACGAGGTGATCATATACCATGGAAACTTTTACATCCTTAGACCTGGCAGACTTTAAATGTGGAGAAAGCTTCTTCCGGATCTCCCTAATCCTGGGAGAGAAATCTTCCCCAATAAAAATGTCAGTTCCTTTTTAAGTTCTTTTTAGCACGTAAAATCCTGTCCTTATCTTTGAAAAAAGTGCACCGGGCAATGATAGGAGACTCTGGTTTTGCATTTAAGCGATGGACTCTATCAAACAGGACATCATCAGAAAAAATTAGTTTATCCCGTCAACATGTCTTTTACCTTGTCTTCACAGTCCTGCCAACTCTCATTCTTCATGCGTGGAATACCATGGATAATAAGATTATTCCTCTTCGACCTACACTCCAGATCATCCACTTTTCTGTCCAAATCTTCCACTTTAGCACAAAGGTTATCATTTTCACACTTTAATCGTTCGTTCTCCTGTTTGAGGTCAGAAATTTCTTGTCTTAGAGCAGACACATCATCCTTCAAAGAGCAGTACACACATTTTTCAAGTCCTTCATCTCATCACACATATGGTCAAACTTACTGTTTAGACCGTTCAGAGAGCCAATTACTTCCCTCAGGGAGGCCATCACGTCTTTCGTGGAGGGGTCCGACGGAAGCGTTGAGGCACCAGGGGGAGCTGCCTGACCGCCGACGCTGTCTCGTCGTGCAGAACCTCCACTGCCGAGGCGGGACTGACGCAAGTTGTCCCTAGAGCCAGGTCCTGGGTTCAGCTCCACGTCCCCGCAACGCCGCAACAAATTCCCGTAGAATAGTAGGGAGAGTAACAATCCAAGGGTGACACCGTCTGTCCGTGTCTTCAACACTAACACTGACACACGCATGGCTGCCTTAAATTTTGCTCGCTTCGTCATGAATTGTACGTAGACAGCCGCGAATGCGCCGCATACTGGTCGGAACCTTAGATTGTCCGAAGGCATGACAGCTGACACACTTTGTCAACAACCTACAGGTGGCAGTTCCTCTTCTAGCCCGGACAAAACGACGTAGAAAGGCAGAGCACATTCAACGTGACTTCTCCACTTCGTGTACCTTGATCATCCCCAAGTGTGATTTTGCCTTTATTTAAGAAGGGGATGTCAATGATGTGAACAATTATAGAGGAATTTCATTAAGTAATATCTGCAGTAAATTATATAGTTCTGTTATAAATGGCAGATTGAGTGAATGGGTTAAGCATAACAATATAACTGGTGAACGTCAGGGTGGGTTCAAAAAAGGTTACTCAACAATTGACCATCTATTTTCTTTACTGGCTGCAATTCAAAAACAATTTGCAGTAATCAAAAATTGTATGTTGCCTTTGTCGATTTTGAAAAGGCCTTTGATTCTATTTCTCGGAAACTTTTATGGCCTATTTTGATGAAAAATGGAATTAAGGGTAAATTATATCAATGTGTAAAGAACATGTATGTCGAAGTTAAAGCAAAAATAAGATCGGGAGCTAAACTATCTGACTTTCTTATGTGTACTCGAGGCGTTAAGCAGGGCGATGTTTGTAGTCCCATGTGTTTTCTTTGTTCATAAATGAGCTAGCATTAGAAATAATTGAAAATGGTAAGCATGGAGGCGTTTCGATGTTATAGAATTGTTCATCCTGCTTTCGCTGACGATATTATATTACTGTCCACAACGGTAATTGGACTCCAACGACAATTAAATAGTTTATATTCAGCTGCAAACAGACTTGAATTAAAAGTTAATATGAACAAAACTAATATTATTGTATTCCGGAAGGGAGGGTACTTAGCGCAGTCTGAGAGATGGACTTACGGGAATGAAAGAGTTGTTGTAGTTAATGCATACAAATATCTTGGAATATACTTCACAACAAAACTTAGCTTCAATTTTGCATGTCAAGACACTGTAAACAGAGCAAAGAAAGCAACGATAGCTATTCTTCACATTTTGTATAAAATTAGATTGTAATTCATTTAGTGTTTTTACTAAGCTGTTTGATTCACAGGTCCAGCCAATTTTGCATTATGGAGCTGAGATCTGGGCTTTTGAAACAAATGTAATTATAGAGAAAGTTCATTTGTATGCATTAAAGCGCTTCTTAAATGTTGACACCAGAACTCCAAATGATATGATTTATGGAGAATTAGGTAGGTATCCAGTTTATCTAAATTCGTATGTTAAATGTATTAAATATTGGCTGAAACTGACTAGAATGGAGGAGTATCGGATACTTTTTAAGCGTACAGAATGTTGTTGTTTCTAGATGAGAAGGGTAAGAGGACATGGGCTTCCAGGGTACGACAGTGTTTAAATTCTTATGGGTTTGGATTTGTTTGGGATAACCAGGGTGTACAGAGTGTATCTGGGTTTTTGAAATGTTTTAAAGAAAGGATTATTGACTGCAGATGGCAGGATTGGCATGATCATATCCATCATAGTGATAGATTTATACAGTACAGATATTTTAAGAATACTCATGAATTAGAACCATATATTAATATAAAAATGAATAGATATATTATGAGCACATTGGCTAAATTTAGATTTGGTGTTTCTGACATTGCCTGCCATCGTTTAAGGTATTCAAACCCTTCCGATGATGAATTGGTTTGCCGTCTATGTGGTTCAGCAAGGGAAGATGAAGTTCATTTCTTGTTATGTTGTCCTGCACTGCAGAACCTCAGAACAAAGCTTATCAAGCCAAAATATTTCTTTGAACCATGTCATTTCAAGGTAATACTACTGTTGTCAACAAGAAACGAACGCCTCCTTTCAAACTTGGCTGTATATATTTATGAAGCTCAGAAAGACTGCGAGCGACTACCTAATATCACAATTATTCATGTGCTTTAATAATTGTCTTGAATTTATTACATTTTCCCCTTATGTGTACCGTAATGTGTTTTGTTTGATTGTATGTATGCCCCTTCAGAATGCACGCACGCACGCACGCACGCACGCGCACGCGTGCGCGCACACGCACACACACACACACACACACACACACACACACACACACACACACACACGAAATGACCTGGATGAATTTCTATGCAACCCATGCAGGATTGTAACTGATGTGTGAAGCCATGTATGATGAAGGCAGATGGGACACACTCTTAAGTACCTCTCCACCCCCACCCCCAGAACACCTCCATCCCAGTGTTTTATATATATATATATATATATATATATATATATATATATATATATGTATATATATATATATATCTATCTTTATTTTTAATTTCATTCTACGGAATAGCCAACTAAAGCGTCGTAGTTCATTGTCTTGATATCTGCGCTGATATTTTGTCAGTCTCTTGCTGACGACACGAGGGAATGCGATTTACCAGTCCTCTGCTGGATAACGCCTCTGTTGTCGAGTATAAATTTGGGCAAATAAGGGGCTACTAGTGTGCGAGTTTCTGCCATAAAAATATGGGCTAACCTACTGGGTACCAGGCCCATGCATGCACATGCACAATGGCGGTCACGGAGCAAGCAGGGAATGAGTGAAGGTGACAGAAACGTCTATATATCTATCTATCTATCTATCTATCTATCTATCTATCTATCTATCTATCTATTAATCAATTAATCAAAAAAACAATCTCTCTCTGTCTGTCTGTCCATCTGTCAATCCGTCTGTCTGTCTGCCTGTCTCTCTGTCTGTCTGTCTGTGTGTCTGCTTATCTGTGTGTGTGTGTGTGTGTGTGTGCCTGTCTGTCTGTCTGTCTGTCTGTCTGTCTGTCTGTCTCTCTCTCTGGTAGCCTGATTTTTTTGCGTCATGGAGATATTGTCGCGCTTTCATACAGTGCTAATACTGTCTTTGGTTGTGAGGATTTCTTTATGCATCCCTCATTGCTGGATTCAGATGAATATATTCCAGCCTTTTTCAAATGCAGGGCAGTTTGTTATGCTGCAGTTTTCAGAGTTGATTTTAAAAAAATGCATGTCGTTAATTCATACGATTCATCCAGATCAGGCTGGTCACCAAAATGCTTTTGTTTGTTTGTTTGTTTCTTTTTTTTTTTTTTGATTGCTTGTTCAACTGTGCTCTGTAAATCCTTTGACTGTTTCTGATAAGTCGATGGCTTGCTGAGAATCAGAAGTCTCATTGTGAGTGGATGGGGCAGACAGGTCACGTCATCAAGTGCTACTGTCTGTCTTGTCTTCTTTCACATACGACACTACCTTTCATCAAGACGAAGAAGTCGCACTTTCAAACTCTACCCCGAAGTGTAACTACTCTCCTTCTCATTTTTCAAACTAACTACCATTCCATACTCAGGAGTCAAGGGGCCAAATGCTCACTGTCTCGGAAACATCCCGAAATTAAAAAAAAAAAGCAGGATACAGTTACTTCAGTCGTTACAGGGCATTTATGCAACTGCACCTGGCCTTCTAAAATGCACTCTGGTCAATTGAACAAGCCTCAATATTTTCTTTGATAGTTACTTGTCGGACATGTTAATCAGGTTTTTCAATTGAGAGGCATGTGTATTAGCAAGCAAACATTATACAAAGGTCTGAAGTGAATTGATCTACCTCCCATAACCCCAATTCCTTACCGATCAGTATGCACAAGTGACGGACAATGCAAAACATGAGGGTGCGCAAATTATGATTATAATTACAATTGTAATTACTATAGTTGTGGTGGTGTTATGTGTTCCAGTCATACCGACGTGCATACAACATAATCTATGAACTTTGTAACCCTGCTGTGTTGTGTGTTGGTGGTCTCTTTGGAAATATTATGATGATTTGGATCATGTATCCTCTTTCTGCATCCATTGTTAGTGTGTTCTTCCAAGTTTTGACATGCTCTGGTATGTTAATGTTGATGTTCTCTGACAGAGAGAATTTGATGTAGCAAGAATTAACACCCTGGGTGCCTGGCCATGTAAGGTGGAGCCAGTGATACGGTACGTGACGCCCATCCTTGTCTGCATGGATGCTTGT
This sequence comes from Conus betulinus, assembly GCA_016801955.1. NCBI lineage: Eukaryota > Metazoa > Mollusca > Gastropoda > Neogastropoda > Conidae > Conus > Conus betulinus. The sequence goes on along the minus strand of JADBJO010024095.1, from coordinate 17,336 downwards.
GACCCTCTCCACGCAAAGGGCAGCCTCTGTGTTGTGGCCTCATTGAATCAATGTTGTGTGGATGATGAGAACATCGCGAATTGTTGCCAGTGTAGTGATTGTCATCAACTTGCTCATCAACTGTATTTGTATCACAAATGTGGTGACTGGTTTTGGTCAGTAGGTTGGGCTCCAATGGATTTTGTTCGATTTTCTCTTCTGCCCTCTGTCGTGGTCGTGGTTAATAATGGCATTATGTATGGAAACTTGTCAGATCTGTCGAAAAAGGCAGCCATTTTTCCTGTGCAATATGCTACTGAAGTTTACAGATTGCAGCAAGTGTCTTTATTGACCTTGACCCTTATAACTGTCAGTGTTTGCTTTATTCTCCTGTTAACACTCTATGCAATAATAAGAATCATGCCAGCTGTTGACGATGATGACCCAGTTCAGTATGAAAAATACGTGGACTTGACAGCCATCAGTAAAATGCTGTTCTGCAGCAAAAGCTCTGTTTACATTTATTTGTGTTGTCTAATGAATAGGAAGTTCAGAACAGAATTTACAAATATCATACATCAATGTTGTATACCTAGAGGGAAAAAAGGTAGTCATTTGATCTTTAAAGATTATGTTCGCTAGTGTCTTTTCATATATGGACAAAATAGCTGAATGATTACAACATACCTTAGAATACACACATCCCAAGAAAGTGTTCAAGGACTTGAAACTCTTGACTGTCCAATGTCTGCTTTTTTTCTTTTTTTTTTCTTTATCAAGCCACTATGGAACCAACACTGTGTAATATGGTCAACGCAAGACATTTACAATCCTCCTTTCTTCAATATGCTGTTCTTTCCTTTTTTATTGTGTTCGCCTGATCTTATTTTCCCTTTGAATATCTGCCATTTTCCTTTCCCTCCTTTGCACACGTGCACTCTTGTTTACTCAACCATGATGATGTCTTGGACCCTTTTACCACTCTAGCATTTAGCAGCATCCTATCAGGTGAAAATGGCATGAGTACAACAGGTACAACAGAAATCAGCTGACTGCATCGATTTCACATATACAGGTGAACTTAGATCCTGAACGACCCCCCTAGGGATTTTTGTACATGATAATGGCTCAATGGCTTGACCATTTTACTACACGAATCAGGTTGTCTGCAAGTCAGCAGCTGCTGTTTGTGTCTGTAGGACCAGTTCTAGTACGTGCACCCTCCGAACCTCATCGCACTGTCCACGGTTTACATCGTACTGACATTGTCTCTTTATAATTGGCTGTTTTAATAAGAAAAAAGGACAATTTCTACAAATTCAACCTTTTTATCAGTTTGATAGCATTCTAATTCGGGTTTCTGTAGTGTGTTGCAGTGATCTCACCTTCATCCAGTTATGGCAGATGAGAAACTTCTGACACTGAAATCCAGCAAGGCTTCCGGAAAGAAAATGAAGACTGTGGGTCCAGTCTGCATCATTCACTTTCAGCAGAATAAAAGAGACTGCAAAGTAAGACAGCTTTCTGAGTGTGGCTTCAGGAAAATCAAAAGAGGCAGCTGAGGTCAGAAAAAAAACATGGCAGTGAAAGTGAACGGTTGACTGGCATTTGTTCCCAGATACCAGATGAATACATTCCGCATCAACAGGGTTATCACAGGTGGTGTTACACTAATTTTACAAATATCTCCAGACTTTTGAAACGAAAGCATCCACCCGAGGAGGGAGAACCAAGTTCCTCAAAGAAACCAAGAGCAACAAACCCAACGGCGACCAGAGTGTTGTTGCCTGCTGACAAATGCCTTTTTTGTGATAAGAATCGTATTACAAAGAAAAGACATGTTGAAAGGTTGGTCAAAATGTGTCACAAAAACAGCTGAGGACTCTATTAAAGAAGCAGCCCAGAGAAAACAAGACCAAAAACATTCTTTTGAAGGTGCAAGACATTGACTTGGTTGCTCGAGAAGCACATTATCACAGCTCTTGTCGTAAAGATTACACTAGAGAGGATGATAGGAACCAGAGAACCATCAAGATTTTCAAACCGTTGAACAGCAAGCTGCACACAAAGCTGCATTCTACCATATTGTTCAATATGTGAAGGACAGCATTATTGAAGGAAGCAATGTAGAACGGATGCCCATGTTAAAAGAAAAATATCAGCAATACATGCTTGAAAATACACCCCAGCATTACAATGAAAATTACAGAACAGGCAAGCTAAAGTCCAAGCTGGAAAAAGAATTTGGCAACCAAATACAGTTCTGGCAACCTAATTACAGAAGTGAACTCGTCTATTCATCAGTTGTTTCCCAAAGGTCAAGCAGTTGAGACACAGCGTTTGAGACTGCTGCCTCTGATTCCAAGAGGCTGGAGGAAGCAGCTCTAGTTCTCCGCAGGATCATTCACTGTGCTCAGCAAGAAGCCCGGCCAATGCCCTGGACTCCCTCAGCCAGTTTTCTGCTGAGTGATGCTATCAGTCCACCACCTTACCTCCAAGAGTTTATTTCAGTACTCATTACAGGAAAGAAAGGGCAGGAGGAGTCAACAGAAAGAAATCAAAGATTGGCCAAGTCCTTTCCCAAGACCTTTGTCAGGCTGCATCAAGAGGTCAGTGGCTGATGCCAAAGCATCTTCTTCTTGGCATGACACTTCGGCACCTCACAGGGAGTGCTGAAGTGATCACTCTGATCCATCGCTTCGGAAACTGTGCTTCCTACGCGTGCATCTTAGAGCTGGAAACAGCAATCTGCAAGGACATTGATGACAGAGAGACAGTTCTTCCCCCATCAATCAGACCAGACAGGAATGTGGTCACACATCTGTGTTGGGACAATTTTGATTTGAATGAAGAGACCCCATCTGGCGCAGGCACAACACACACTGCTCATGGACTGATTATTCAGGAGGTTGCAGAGGGCAGTGCAGATGCCTTGGCTGAAATTCCTGCTTCTTTACCTAACTAAAGATCGATCAGTCGCAAGCAGATCAACAGTGCTTGCTTGAGCCGTGCTTTGCAAAGAGCAAATGGGAACCGAATTTAGCAGTTACACTGACAGAAGCACCTCACATGGAAGAATCTGTAAAGTCATCTGACATTCTGTGGATGTGCAGCAGGGCTCTGGCCAAGGATAGTGCACAGACAGTTCCGTCTTGGGCTGGATGGGTTTCTCTCACAGCAAGCAGTGCACAAAGCAGCTCCAACGAATCAACAGTGGATTATATGCCTCCTGTCTTCGCTCCTATCACTGACAATGCAACAGTGCAGCATATCTTGCGCATATCGCAAGAAGCTTCCAAGCAGGTGGGGCCAGCAGTATACCATAGTGACATTTGACCTGGCGGTGGCAAAGAAAAGCCTATTCCATTGTGTGGCAGAACCCACAAGAGTTTGGTAACATCATCATCAGAATGGGCGCATTCCACCTCACTTGTGCCTACATGTGTGCTTTGGGAAAAAGCCTGAGGTGCAGTGGATTCGAAGAAATCTTGTTGAGTCAGGTGTTTGTGCCAGTGGGTCAATAGAGAAAGTCATGACTGGCAAGCACTACAACAGAGCTCTTAGAGTTCACAAAACTTGTCTTGGAAGCTCTTGAACGTCTTCTTCTACAAGCATTTGAATCGTCAGAGGACTTTTTTGATGAAGAAGCAAGAGCAGTGGTTTCTACGCCTTTCCATGGATCCAACAGAAGACAGACTGTCAGAAGCTCTCACAAATGACAGCTGCAAAAGGATACTGTCCCGCATGTCACGCTTCAGAAAGCGAGTCAGACAAGGAGAACTTGGAAAAAAACAGCCAGTTTTGGTTTGAACTACATGGACAGAGTTTGGCACATTCTTCAGCTTCAAAGAGCCACCAAAGAAAACAACTGGACTCTTCACCTTACAACTTTGGAGAACATGTGCAGTCTATTTTTTCAGCTATGATCATCAGAACTATGCCAGGTACACAGCAGTGTACTTGCAGTCTATGCTGAATCTGCCTACATCCCATCTGGAGCAGAACAACTTCTTCAAAACAGCGGATTCACTGTCAACAGATCAGCTGTTCCCTCTTCCAGAAATGCAGTAGACATCACCATCGAACAGACAATAAACCGACATGCCAAGTCACAAAGTGGCATCGTTGGCTTCAGCAGAAACCATGCTGCATACTACAGATGGTGCACGACGAGACACGTCAGAGGAAAGTATCAACAGGCTGCACTGGAAATGGCTAACATGGACAGCCAAGACTACTCATCACACAAAGACCTGAGATCATCAGAGATTGTGAAAAGTGATCAGGACACAAACAATGTGATGCAGGCAATCACCAACTTCATCAACCCCTTTGATGTTGTTGACAAGGCTGTGCTCTACTGTCTGTCTTCAGGAGCACCAGCACCAAAAGACGTCGAGGACGACCTTTCTCATGCTGACAAAGCTGGGAAAAGAAGCATACCAAGCATTTGTGCAGGAGAGACTTGTGGCAAAAACTAAGAGTTTCAATGACCCAATCAAGAAACTCAACCTGAAGACATTTTCAAAGATTGCCCAGTCTGTTAAAGTTTCATCAGCAAAAGCAAAGAAGTCCAAGCAAGTTACAGCTGAACGAAACGTGTTTTGCCAGCTTGTTCTTCTTGCATTAGAACATCAGGTCAGTGTCTGGAAAGAGTGCTCAAGTTTCCCCTGGGTCCAGTGCCATGGGCGCTAGCAACAGCTGATGGGACTCCTGCAAAGACAGACAAATCCACACTGCTCCACTTCCTGGAAGCTAATTCCCACTGTAATGAAAGACCTGATCAAGCAGCCAATAACTGCGTCATTGATGGAAATGCCCTGTTTCATGCACAGGTAGCTTTGCCAAGTACATTTGGGGAACTGGCTGAGAGCCTCTTTGAGCAACTCGCCAAGGTGCCACATGTGGACTTTGTCACAGATTCCTACTTTCCTCGATCAATCAAGAGCATTGAGAGAGCAAGAAGAGGAACAGCAAAGACCCACTTGATCAAAGGATCTTCAACGAAAGTTCCCAGAGAATGGAAAGGGTTCTTATCAAATGATGAGAACAAAATGAATGTCACAAGATTTTTCCTGAAGGAATGGAAACAAGACAAGTACGCTCCAAAAACTCTGTAACAGACAGATCTTCTACTCCTGTGGGGGAAAACATGTGTTCGTCTCACAAGTGTCAAATGGGCAGAATACACTCTCAGAAGAAGTGGAGGAGCTGAAGTCCACTCATGAGGAAGCAGATACAAAACTCATTCTGCACTGCTTTCATATTGCTGCCAGGTCAGCAAGTGATGCAACAATCACTGTCAGATCTCCAGACACAGATGTGTTTGTTCTTCTGCTGAAGTTCTCACAGAGCATCAAGCAAAGAATCTTGTTTGACACTGGTGTTGGCAACAAAAGACGACTAATTGATCTGAAAAGAGTGATCACAGAGACTGGGGCTGAAGTCTGTTCTGTGCTTCCGGCATTGCATTCCTTTACAGGGTGTGACACGACCAGTGCTTTTGTGAAGAAAGGAAAGCTGGTGGCTCTCAGACTCTTAAAGCAACATCCAGAGTTCCTTGCCACTTTCAGTCAGTTGGAAAATCTACTGAAATTTCAGCTCAGTTATTTGCAAAACTTGAGCAGTTCACATGCCTTCTGTATGGAGGGAGGTCCGTGACTGATATAAACAAACTGAGGCACCAGAAGTTTCTCGAACGCTTTGGAACTACTCCATCAGTCCTGTTGGACACCTACAACGGAGTGGACATGAGCCTGCTCCCACCATGCAGAGACTCATTGAGAATGCATGTCAAAAGAGCCAAACTTCCAGGCGCTTGTCTGGAATGAAGCAGACAAGGCAACTGCAGCCATTCGTCAAGCAGACGGCAATGGTTGGCATGTTGTGGATAAGAAACTGGAAATCCAGTGGACAGATGGCTTTTTCATGCCACAAGAACTAGTGGAAATCCTAGTGGAGCAGCCCCAGGAGGAAGAGGGTGATGAAGAAGAACTAGTGGAGCAGCCCCAGCAGGAAGAGGGTGATGAAGAGTTCCCCGATTCTGAAGCTCTTGATGACTTCATCTTTGAAGCTGATAGTTAGAGTTCATTCAGCCGCCTGAAATTCAGTGCAGTCAAGATGAGAAATCTTTGTGTGACACTGACAATAACAGCAACTGCTAATGATCTATGGTGTGACACAGAAGTTTGTTTGATCAATAATATTGGTCATGTTTGTTTTCTTAAGTTAACTGATTCTCATACCTTGCATACTAGCTGTGTGGCACGACATTCCGTGCTTATGTACCATATTAATTCATCAATGAATGCAAATTTGATTATTATTTTGCTAAGTTAGATGCTGAAAAGGAATCATGTTAGCTTTCATGATAAACTGATCACTTTTGTTTTTATTTTTTTTAAGGTGTTTGTATGTGTTGTATTTTGCGCCACGTAACGTAGGTTCCTCGTGCAATTATATCTCTCAACCTTAAACGCAGAGTCTTTCATCTTGCAGACAAGCATAAAAAGGCATATAGTGAGCTACCTAAAACACACTGTCTTCAAAAATCCCTAGGGGGGGGGGGAAGGGTTTCCCTACTGGGCCCACGGCCTATAAGTTTCATGAGAGAGAGAGAGAGAGAGAGAGAGAGAGAGAGAGAGAGAGAGAATCACTCACCTTAAAACCCTCCACATTTGTTGCCATCAGCCCCGTCCTTACTTGTGCCGTGGTCGCACAAGCAAAACTCATGCCAGTAACGTTACGTTTTTTCCCTTGGACTCACCTCTGCTCCTCACCCACCTCCATCCATTCTGATAGCATCCACCCAATGAATGACAGGCCTATGTGTTCAAGTTCTCATAACCTTAGTGTCATTGATAATGGTTGTGCGAAGAAGAACGTTTGAGGTGCAGCGTCTTTTTGTTGTAAGGCATTTCAAATGCCCAGGGCCATGGCACTTGAAAGGAAGAGCACACAGATCTTGGATACTTAACTCACAATTAGGACATTGAGATGGTCGCGGTTGTAGAAGTTTGGTTTCGTCTTCTTGGTAATAAGGCCAAGTGCCGTGATATCGCCCCCCCTCCCCACCCCCACTTCCATACGTTCCTCTTCTGGTCTGTACACGACCTCTTTTTCTCATCAGCCCCATGCTGATAGCATTGTGTTTTCCCTTCGAGCCATGTCCGTCTTTTTTCATCAAAACATATAGAATCAGAAGAACAAACAGAAGACAAATTCTTTATTGTGTAAAACTACACAGTAAACCATTTACATTCCAGTGAAGAAGAGAAAAGGATTCAGAATTCTTATTTTCAACAAAGCAATGTGGGTATCACTGTCAGCATACATGGGGAAAGCGTTGCACATGCTGTCATGAAATCGCGTCCTACATGCCGACTGACAGATTGAACCTGCACATGCTTAGTGTTTTACATACACATGTTTAGTTTGGAGAGTGGCTGAATCGCTGTGCAGCAAACCTGGTCTACCATTTTTCTGATTAGCACATGCAAGATGTGTGTCATACTCGTTACACTGTGACAGCGAAACTGGTGCACTCTTCTTGTTGTTTCCTCTGCAAAGAGATCACAGTGTTTTTGGGGCCAGTCAACGTCCTAACTCATCTCCACAAGCGTGTCACTAGAATTGACAAAATACTTCTTACTGTCTCTCCGGAGGTGATGAAATACCATTGTTGCTCGTTTACGTTCACTACCTGCTTTTTTTAGATGTAGAGTCAACCTTTTTCCTGATTTCTCTGACATGACTAGAAAAGTCTTCACCAATGAAAAAAACGACTCCCTGGAGCTTGTCCTTTGCCTTCAACACTTCAATCTTCTGTTTATTGAGGGTAAAACAAACAAACAAACAACAAACAAACAAACAAAAAAAACGCTTCTGGCAGTCATGGGGGAATCAGGTTTAGATCTTAACCAGTGAACTCTGTCAAATTCAACATCACGTGACAGGCCGAGCTTGTCAGTGAAAAGGTCCTTTACAACTCTGTCACACTTGGTCAGTGTCTCGTTGTCACTTCTCAGTAAGCCATAGAGAATGAGATTATTACGCGCATTTTGGAAAGAGCTTCTTCTGCATTGCAATATGTGTGTGTATGTATGTGTGTGTGTGTGTGTGTGTGTGTGTGTGTGTGTGTGTGTGTGTGTGTGTGTGTTTGAGTGTGTGTACGTGTTTGTATGTGTCTCCTGAAGGCTGACCTTCTTATGCTTGCTTAGATATTGCAAACGACGTTGGTTTACTTCAAGAGGAGATTAATGACTGCATGCTTGAATATGATACTGTGTGTGTGTGTGTGTGTGTGGTGTGTGTGTGTGTGTGTGTGTGTGTGATCAATTTGCTGTGATTTGAGCAGCTGAACGGCAAATTCCCCCTCTGATATTTTAGATGAAAATGAATTTGACACTAATATTGAAAGTCTGGCTAAATGTTCCAATAGAAATTCAGATGACCTAATACCGGATCGCTACAGAAGACGTTTCTTAAACATGTGAACTTATCTTGGTTTGTGTATGCTGAATAGTGTATTTGAAAGAGACCTTGATGGACATTGCACGTCTGTGTCTCAGGCTGGAAGTAGTGTTCATGCTTATTTTTTATAGCTATCAACGGAATTGCTCTTCTTTGTTTCTCATCTTGCAGGATAGAAGTTTCAAAGGGGAAAAAAAGAGGAATGCAAGAATCCAATCAACAACCACTTGGATTTTAATTGAATGTGAAGAGTTGGACATCTAAAACAAAAATAAAAAAAAAATGTGTGGAAAAGTGAAGTAACACATTCTTATTGAGAATCAATGCATTCATTTGAAGCGTGACGCTCACTTGATCATGCATTTTGATCTAATCGATCATGACTAGAATGAACCTCTGAATGCAATTTTTAAATAAAATTGAGTCTGCATGAAGAAACGAATTAATACTGGGAAATCAAGTAAAGACAGTGACTGGCATGATAAAGAATGTAAATCGAGTAAGGCAAGAGGACAACAGAAATTCATAACAAGTCTTTCAGGAAACGAAAAATACAGCCAGCAGTGATGATGATGTAAGAGGAGAATATAAACATCTTCTACAACGAAAAGAACATGCGCATCATCAGTTTTTTCATCGTGGATTAACTTGGTTTACAAATAATCAAAAGCAATGCGGGAAAATATAAAACTTCTGTTGAATGAAAGCAAATGAATATCAGAGCAACGTTTGACTGGTTTGAACATTTTTAAGGTCGGTTTTAAAAGTCTGCATAATTTTAACATACAAGATAAGTGTGAATATGACAATAGTGTGCCACCTTATGTGCGTCTTCCAACTATTTTAAAACAAGTATACTATGAACAAGGACGTATGATAGAGTTTTTGATTTTGTTTGTTTTATTTGTTTGTTTGTTTGTGTTATTATTTTTTTTAGAATGTTTCTACCCACTTGCTTAAATCCTATTGAAAACCAAATGCTCTCATGTATGCATTGAATCCCAGCTAATTGAATCGAACGCTTTTTCTAGCTCAGTGTTTACTGAATCCCACTAACTTGTGCTCATTTAAGCAAGCCGTTATGTTATAAATGAGTCTTATGTTAACCACTACACACTTATTGTTTATGGAAACCTGTTTGGTCCTCATTGATGAGACCAGCTAACACATTGTTAAGCAGTTCAATATGCACGCTGGATGACTATACCCATTTTGCTTTTGTTCAAGGTATGCACAATCTATGGGCAACTGTTGCCAGGAAGGAGGCACTGAAAAAAATTCTTCCTTCCTACCTTGTGCAAGTGAAAACAGTTAAATGTGGAACATGTGTGTGTGTGTGTGTGTGTGTGTGTGCGTGCGTGCGTGCGTGCGTGCGTGCGTGCGTGCGTGCGTGCGTGTGTGTGTGTGTGTGTGTGTGTGTGTGTGTGTGTGTCCCCAGCTTCTGGATATCCTGGTCTCTCTTGATCATCCCTGTGTGGAGATTCATGTACTTCCTCATGCCAGCAGACAGGTTGTTTTGGTATTGCTCACTAGATGTGCTCATTCACTCTATCTCATAAAGTCGGTCCTATCAGTTCCCACAGGTTCCCACCAATTTTTCGTATCGTATTAAGTGCGCTACAGGATTGGTCATCCCATACGTGATTGAACTGCTGCTTGTTCTCTGTGACACAGTCCCCATGTGCTAAGAAGCTTTGATACACCTGCAGAGCTGTCACTGGGAATATCTTCATGTTTGCCAAGGAAACGTTTTATCATCTCAGAAAAGGAGAAAATGAAATAGGTGCATAATAAACAATATCACAAGACAGCAGACGTAATGCTAAAATTGTCACAATCAAGTGGCACACGCCACACGTCCACACACACACACACACACACACACACACACACACACACACACAAACACCATAATCATTTGAAAAAAAACATACACATGCACACACACACACACACAAGCACACTCATATGCTTAAACACACACACACACACACACACACACACACACACACACACACACACACACACATACACACACTACCCCACCCCCACCTCTCTCTCTATTTATCTGCCCCACATACACATATTCCCTCACACCACTTAACATGAAAAATAGTGCAAAAAACATCACGAATTTAGAAGATCGATCAAACTAAGTATTAAAGTATTAAAGTGTGTGTGTGTGTGTGTGTGTGTGTGTGTGTGTGTGTGTGTGTGTGTGTGCCCTACATTTGACTAAACCGACGTCCAGATGGTCAAATTTCGTAATATTTTCTAAAACATGGCTATCATGACTGGTAATCTTTCTTGCTTTCCTCTCCACTCGTCTGTCATATGATTCTTGCATACCAACTTGTTTCCTTTCAATTACTTTACAACACACATTTACCACATCATTCAATATTCGCTTGCTCTTCACACCCAAACTTCCATACCAGCACATAAAAGAAGCAGTGAGCAATGACTCTTCACAACATTTGTAATGAGTTTGTAAGATCACAGGGTTAACACCAATATTTCGTAGCCTTTGCAAACAGAATATTCTTGACTGGCAATGTCTATGGATTTTAGTAACATTGTTATCAAAAACTAATTTATCATCGTCAATCATTCCCAGATATTTATACTCATTCACTCGTTCAGCAGCTTCACCATCAATTATAAGGTCTGGCACATGTTCTGGGTTCTTTAAAAAATCTGTTTTTTTTTTTGCACATTAAGATCGAGAACGTTGTGTTTACACCAGCTACAAAACTTTTTGGTTTCGTCAAAGTAAACTGGATCAGATTTTGACATATCTAAAATAGCAGATTCATGAGAATATTTGATGAGTGGAGTTTTCTCTGTGCCTCTACAGTCATTAGTATATAACGTAATCAAAACAGGGGACAGAACTGTGCCTTGGAGTGCACCAGTAGAAGCCGAGCGTTCAGAGGATAGCACAGACTGAAAATAAACAGACCGAGTTGCTGTGAATGACTCATATTGTTGTCAGAGCGTAGCGTCGTTGATGGTGTCATACATATGATAGGCCAGAGCTGGAACCATTGATCATCAACCACATGGCGCAGTAATCCTACACTGTGTTCTCCAGTAGTTGACATAATGCCGTCCTGACACTGATAAATTACTGTGAACCACTTCGTACTGGAACTGTAAACAGCTAGACTTGACTTTGGTATGTATGAAGGAACTGAAGTGGCTGACACTGGAAAGGCGCCATTGAACATATGGAAAAAAAGAGAGAAAAGCTATGTATCCATTGGAATAAGTGTAAAAATGGACAAAATGGCATAAGTGCTAACTGGTGTCTCCCGTACATCCTAAACCTATCAACACCATCCACAGCCAGCTTGTCGCCGCCAAGGACAACACTGACAAACTGGACAAGTCTGGAGTGATCTACCAAATAGACTGTCAGGACTGTGAAGAGAACTATGTCGGAGGAACTGAGAGAAACCTTCAAAAACGCTTGACAGAACACAAAAAGGGAATCATCACCAGTAGGCGCCCACCTATACGCCCAGCAACAACAACAGTTCGATTATGAAAACATCAGCGTTCTCGACCATGAAAATAGATGGTTTCAGCGTGGGGTGAAGGAGGCTATACATATCGCCGCCAACAACCGAACACTCAATAGGGACAGGGGCAGAAAACACCTTGCCATCAGTGTACAACGCCATCATTGTTCAGTCACATGACCAGGGTTCGATCCGTGGTCGTGTGCACTGAACTCCAGTTCACCCAGTGGCAACACTTCCACTGAAGAAGATGGACGGAGGTCTGTTGAAAGCTCCAAGTAAGTGTTATTCCTAGCTGAGTGACCTGTTTAAATCCGGTTGTTGTTATGCTGTTCTTTACGAACTATTCATCTTGCTTTTTATTAAAGAAACGATTTCATTACTTTCAACTGTAACTGGTCCTAAAAGATAATTTATGAGCTTGTAATTCACTTCAATAATGTTAACATTGAACAGAACTTAAGATCTGTGTCGTTTTCTCTTGGCACAAAGTGAGAGATGGATCTGTGAATATCAATATCTTATTCGAATCTTAGTCTAGTTGTTTCACATTTGGGTGTGATATTATATCAGAGCTAAAGGAGGAGTAAAAAAGCAGTTAAACATTAGCTTTTATGTAAAGTCAATGTGGCGCTTATTTTTTTCCCCAAAGTTGTTTGGGTTCGGAATTAAGGTGCATCCACTATTAGAGGACGGGAAGTTGAGAGAGAGAGAGAGAGAGAGAGAGAGAGAGAGAGAGAGAGAGAGAGAGAGAGGATAAGCTGAGATGATGAGAATGGGAAGCGTGTGTAGGAGGAGGAGGGGGGTTATTCACATTTTTTAGACCTTGTCAATCATTTTCAATGGAATGCCTCCAAAACAATCCGAGTATATGGTAAGCATTCAGCTGTAAGCATCATTCTACAAGTCACAAACGGTGGCAGGTCACAAACAATAATTTCTATTTCTTGCATCCACGGCAAAACGGACACTAGCTGACGATACGGTAACTGACTTATTTTGCTTTATGCGATATATTGAAAAACTGAAGAAGTGAGTTTTTAAACATTGATCTAAACTTACTGCCTGTCAGACAATACAGGTAAAAGTGATAGCACTATTGCTGTACCACAAAATATCACTGAGGCCTTTAAAGACTTTGTATAGTCCATACTGAGTGGGGTCATGATTATCAACAGATGGCGCATAATATCTAATTGTTATAGGGACATTCAGGAGAATAAAAGTCACACTGACAATTATAAGAGTCACAGTCAATGACGACACCTGTTTTTGTCTTAAATGTGTTGTTGCTTGCTGTTCATGAAGACGCCTGCCTTTTCTCCTAGACGCAAACAGTTTCCATACAAGAATACTATTGCTGACCATCAGCAGCATGGAAGGGAGAAGACAATATTGAAGTGAGTCCACCCAAGGCCAGATCTCATACATGAACCACACGTACCTCGCTGATTCAACCGGGCAACACGCGTCAGGACAAGAGCGTGCGTCACTATCAAATCCAAAGAGAATGTGACAGTGATCAGAAAGATGACGACGACCAACACAGCAGCAAGCGCTCGCGAAGTTTTCTTTGTCCACATGACATTGATTTGATAAGGCCACAGCACAGAGGCTGCTCTTTGCATGGACAGGGTGACAAGCATTGATCCTGATAAAGACGGTATCATATGCCTCATGAATAACTCCACCTTACATGGCCAGGCACCCAGGGTTTTAATTTTTGGTACATCAAATTCTCTGTACAGCCAGCTTTCTAGTGGTCCTACTATCAACGTCAGTAGGTCAGAGCACGCCAGGACTTGGAAAAATATACCATCGTTTGATGCAGGGAGACGATGGATGATCAGAATTATCATAAGATTTTCAAAGATACCGAACACAAGCACAACAGGGTTACCAATTCTGTAGATTATGTCATATGCTCGTCTGTATGGTCGGTACAGCTCATACCAACTATAGTCATTCCTTCCCATGTTTAAATCGTTGATCACATATGTTATGCTGCTCGCATAGGATACAGGGTAATGAAAGATAATTTGTTCAGTCTGTGTGCATGCGCGTGAGCGTGCGCGCGCGTGTGCGTGTGTGCGTGCGTGCATGCGCTCGCGCGCGCATATGTGTGTGTGTGTGTGTGTGTGTGTGTGTGTGGCTTGGTATCTACTATGCCGTTCAAGAATGAAAAGCAATTCTCAACCTGCAGCACATAAATCAATCATGATTAATACATGTTATGCACAGCAGGAATCCCTTAGTAAATACAATGAGAACGAACAAGGAGTATGTTCTGGCGAAACCAGGGCCAGCTATCCTGACGAAGGAATCCTCAGACCTTTCTAATACTTGGCATTACACTTTAAAACAAGGCAATCCTCCTTACCTGAAGGCCGACCATTGAAATCACCTACGTCCCATAATTGGCTGGTGTGGCGGCGCGCGCGCATGTGTGTGTGTGGCCTCTATGTATATCACTCTGTGATAATTGCACCCCACTTCCCTTAAAAAACGTGTCCTCATTTTGGCAATAAATGAAGATGGAAAGGGAATGGATGTCCCATTTCTAACAAAGGCAGAGACAAAAGTTGACTGCAGGGTTCGTGGTGAAAATGAATAATAATCAAGCTTATAAAAAACCTTTTGGTGGTAGTCGAACTCTTTGGAACGTAGACACTGACGTTTCAAGCCATAGGCCTGTTGTCAAAGTGAAGAGAAGAGGACAGTGTAGACAGGAAAGCCCATGTGAACATTGGGTGAGAAAACATCTCATTTAATCATTAAGTTGGACCAAAAAACACTCACTGACCACTGTTCAGGGTGTATTGAGCACACACACACACACACACACACCACACACAGTTCACACAAACACCAACACAACTCACACACACCCACGCATACACCCACACACACACACGCACACGTGCCACACGCGCGTTACACGCGCACTCCCGCACTCCCGATCCCCCCCCCACACACAACCCCCCCCACACACACACCCTTCCACCACACACACACACACACACACCACACAAGGGGGGAGGGGGATTTAGCCTACTGAAAAAAAGGGGGCTAAAGAGGGACAGGACAAAGAGTAATTAAGGCAGAAGGTCCCTGGCTCAGCTAGACATCAGTGGTTATGATCATCCCAGCTGCCTATGTGGTGCCCAAGTGCTGATGGCACTGCTGTCCATGTGCTTTTCTGTACACATGGTCTCTGGGGTTCTGCCACACTGCTGATATCTTTGCATGACTGAAGTTGTGATACTGACCAACAAATGTTGGCTGACTGGTTGTTGTGGCCCAGCTTCATCGACCTCAGGCGCTCTGAAAAGCGGTCGGCCAATGAGCGGTAGGTCTCCCCCAAAATACAGCTTGGAGCAGAGGATGCAGATCAAGAACGTACACTAAGTCCCTAGACTGGCAGTTGAAACTGGACCTCACAGTGAATGTGCCAGTGGGTCCCACGACTGTAGTTGAAGCGTCTGTGAATGGCACGTCCTTGCATTTTTTTCGTCCCCACAAGGTCTGCACCCCTGGTAAGGTTGAATGGTGGCCTGCGGTCTAAGCTTGGACCTCACAAGCATGTCAGCAGGTTCTTGTGCCTCTGAAATCAATCAGCGTGGCTTGGAAAAGATTTGTTTAAGGTCTGGATCTTGCTGGAGGAGACTGACATTTTCATGCAGGATTCTGCAGACTGGTAGGTTGTGAGGATGGTATGGGATGACTACCACAGCGCGATCCTCATCCTCTCCCGTTTCTTTAGGTCTCAGGGCCTCTGTAGAGCGTGCACGTTCAAGTGCACAATATCCACTGGATGCTGGCGGGCTATGAAGAAGGTGGACATCCTCTGAGCCTCATTCTCAAAGTCCTGCTCTCTATTGCAAATGCATCTAAGCCTTTGGAACTGAGAGTGTGGTATGCTGTTTCTGGTGGAGGATGGGGTGGCTGGAGTTGTACAGGAGATATACATGGGAGTCCGTGGGCTTGTAGAAGATGGTGGTGGAGAGTTTGGAACAGTCTGAGTGGACAGAGATGGAAAGCTCCAGAAGGAGATGGATGTGGATGATATTTTGTGGGTGCATCCCTTTTTCTAACATATAGTAGTGGCACCATAGATCATACAGGAATGGCATACATAGAGATATTTAGAGATAGGGAATGTCCCACACCTTAGCTCATGCAAAAAAAATATTGTGAGGTTGAATAGGGACTGCATTCACATAGTTGTAGCCAGTGCTACAGTTTGTCACATGCACATGAGTCATTTTTCTCTGGAAGATAAGCATTCATATGCTACTGCGTTTTCGTTTGTCACATAGAAGCAAGAATCATGTCACACGTGGAGACAGTGTCACAGTGCAGCACTTTTGGTTGCAGTTTGGTTGACATTCCGTTGCTGACTAGCTACAGTTTGTATAGCAGTTCACACGCCCTTCTATCACAACTTATATGCAGCTTTGAGAGGAATGCTTGAATTATGAGAATCTCAAGCTTACAGTCATTCTGAAAGCAAATACTAGATCGAACACTGTGGTACAGAAGTAAGTAAGTGTATAGAAGAACGTGCGGCGTGATGATGTCCCCACACGTCATCTTCATGAATAAAGTGACAGCCTTTCCATTGATGAAAGTCAGATGGCGACTGTTGCCACACTACGGTGCTCATGGCCCGAAGTCACGTTCCCTGGGGCATGATGTTTTGCACACAGTGGTAAGGTCGTGATCACTTGTGAATCCCAACTGCCTTGCGTGATGTGTTGCAGGTACCCACAGCTGGTAAGATCACGTATCGAACGGATTTGTTCCAACTGCCTAGGCCTCCTCATTAGCTGATGATAATGTGCAATGCATTATCTCATGGGAGGGTTGGGTGGGGGACAAACAAATATGGAGGGGTAGGGGTAGAGGGAACTACAAACTGCAATCGAATACCACCTGTGTTCAGTAATGTGTAGCCAGTGTACATTCATAACAACTCAGCTACAAAATAATGTCAAAGCTGCAATCATGCAACGCATAGACATACAAATTCCCATATATCGCTCACTCGACATTGCAAATATATAGGCATGCAAACCGTAAAACACGATAGAGCCACAACACAGTATACTACATTAAATAAGATGAAGAACTGGTGATAAGTAAGCCTGTCATAGGGAAAAAAAGCATGGGACTGGGACACAATAGAGAGGCCTGCGTCATTGGTGAAGCGATTTTCCCCCCTTTTAAATTATTCATGACAAAGGCAAACCAATGTGACACCTTATTTAAGACACAACATAATTGTAGTGCACGAGGACGGGCACATACATTGTAGGCGCTTAATATCTCTGAACTGTGACCAGCCCGCCAAAAAATATC
>JADBJO010024094.1:0-25625 GCA_016801955.1 Conus betulinus | reverse complement strand
AAAGAATTTTGTTCGGTCATGATTGAAAACTTTAAATGGTTGCCGGTTTGAACCTGGTTTGGGATTGCCCACCAGAGGTAGGAGTTTAGGTGAATTTGACGATTAGTTGATAGCAGCAGCTCTACTTGGTGCATCTTGCAAATCTATGGGGGACAGCAGATGGAAGTCTGATCTTATTTATGCCCAAGACACAGCCTTGCTACCTCCAGTGTCTTTTGTTTGCCCCCAAGTTGTTGTTTATGCCTGTGTGTATTTCTTCCTCACTAGTGACACCGTCCTTCAGAGTCGACCTGTTTTCTTGTTGGTGTACTGGTTTCCAATGTGTATACAGCGGTTCTGCTGATTCGTAAAACTACCTTGCTCGGTACTGACAGTAAAAAAGAAATTCCCAAATCAGCTTTTCAAGCAACTGATAAATCAGACTTAAAAAGTGCCTAGTTTTCACTTGACTTTCCCAGGCAAAGGAAAGAAGGGAGAGGTATGAAAAACTGTGCAGTGGTGTTTCGTAGGCGTGTTTGGTTTGAATAATGACACTGACTGGTAATGCTGTTTTTTTACAAGTGTAATTCGCAGCCGTAGCAATTAAAATTGACTAGAACATGAATTAGATGGAAAGTTTCTTCATTGAAATTGTCTGTGACATAGCTACTCAGAAGGCTTATGTTTACCAGCAGTGAAAGGCATCAATTTTTAGTTTTGTTGTTGGTCTACAAGACTGATTTCCATATATTCTGCAGTCTGTTGAAGACCAGTGTGGCAAGACTGATTCTGGTGATCTCCTTGGTGTTTCTCTCAGCTGAGGTATAGTTCCTGGGATATTGTTGCTGTGAGCCAAGATGAAGCTGCCTTTGGACACAAAGGTCTTTTGAGTTGTCAGAATGTTCAACTTAAAAATGTAATGACTGATAACCGACAGCAAGTAACTTCCAAAACAATAAATTTTCATTGCTCATTTGCTCAGATGCCTTTTTCTTTATGGCAATGCTAATCATAGGATAGCCTATCTAATGGTAATGCAATGCCTCCCTCTCCCACCCCCATTTTTTGACTGTGCAATATGAATAACATTAAGACTGATAATGGCCCAGTATTTTTACAGATGCTTGTTTTGATTTGCTCTTTGGATATTTTGTTTTTAGCCTTTTTTGAAATTAACACAAAAAACAGAAGAAACTTGACATCAAAACCATGAAGATAGAGAAATTGAAAAGTGCACAAAGATTGTGGTGAAAGACTGGATTTGGAGAGAAAACGGTCATAAAGAACAGTGTTGAGAAGTGAGCAGCAAACCACAGCCAACCTAGTTTGAGACGAAATAAGGCTAGACATAATGAACAAGTCTGCATGCTCCCCCCCCCTCTCCCTCCCCATCCCTCTCCAAACACACATGCATACAATGGGGAAGACAATATCTGTTGCGAAAAGATGACGGACGCTGCCATCTGTCACCGCTATTAAAGCATCGGGTTACAGGTTTCCTATGCTAGTCAAGGTGTTTAAGGGAGGTGACTGTTGCCTTTTTTTTTTTTTTTGAACTGGTCAGTGACAATTTGGTTACAAAGTTCCATGATATTCTGTAGGTAATAAACATGCTAGCTGAAATGAATGCAGGTTGCGTGCATGCATACATTCCTGAATGCATGTAAATTTGATGTTGAAGTAAGTATGGGTTGATATGTAATCAACAAAATAAGACTAGGCATTGTAAGATGCATTGCATGCTATGTATTTTTATGAACAGTGCTTTAAGAGACCATTTTAATGAACTAATGCCCACATTTGATCTGGAGTCATTTTTTTCTGTTTAATTATAGTCATGTTCCAGATGTCCTTCATTTTGTAGACTTTTAGTCATATAAATTTTGTTGTACAAATATTTGGATGTGATATGTTATTTTCCCACACATTATCTCTTCCTGTGTGTATCTTGCATGCACACACAGTCTTACTAGTACACACACATTATACATGCACATTATACACAGGAACGTATCACACACACACACACACACACACACAACATGCACGCACACCACTTACTCAGTTAATGTATGCACACACTACACACACAACATATTACTGAAACTGACTGAAACCAATTTATTGTCAGATTAACTCAAAGTTGTACTGACATTTAAGAAAACA
This sequence comes from Conus betulinus, assembly GCA_016801955.1. Lineage (NCBI taxonomy): Eukaryota > Metazoa > Mollusca > Gastropoda > Neogastropoda > Conidae > Conus > Conus betulinus. The sequence continues at coordinate 23,480 of JADBJO010024094.1, read as the reverse complement.
TTATGAACAGAATACCAACGTTTTTCATTCAAAGCAAAGAAGCATAATTAACACACCAAAATACGCGCGCACACATACACACACACAGCGCACACACATGCGCGCATGCGTACTCACGCACATACACATACACATACGGACGCGCGTGCCCGCGCGCACACACACAAAAGTACGCACTTACATAAATACACAAATACACGCATCTCAATACGAACACACTCATACCCTCACATACACTCAAACTTGCACACTCACACACAGACTTACACACGCCCACACACACACACACACACACACACACACACTCATACTCGAGCACTCGTACACACATGCATTCACTCTCATAAACACACGCATGCACGCACACATACGCGCGCACGCACATACACATCCACGCCCATTCAGGATACGCTTCGGTGCTCGCACCCCCGATCCGTCGGTGCGCAACAGCAGGGGCCCAGAAATCCACCAGTCGGACATCGACACAAGTTTGGAGCAAGCTATAGACAAAAAGTATTTCGGAAGGATGTGTTCCATAAACATATTACACGCACACACTTGTATACACGCACACACTTGTATTGTTTGAAACAGTACCCCCACCATCATTCTCCAAATGCTTTTTTAGGTCAGAATGGGTGAAGACGATTTCACACAAGCAGAACTTGGGAACTTCAGTTGATCGAGGACACAGAAGCTGCTCCTGAAATGGGCCGTAAGGTAATCGGGTTTAGTTAGGTATTTTCTGTCAGTTTGCTAGTTTACCAGCTATCGAAATGTGCTAAGGACTTGCAGTGTGGGTTATCAGAAGTTTTGATTTGGATTGCAGATGTGCAGGTTCTGGGAACAAAAATGATACAAATACATATGTACTAATAAGCCAGCGTACTCACTGTGGTGAAGAGCAGCAATATGTTGGTTGTCCTGCTGTGCGTGTGCCAAAGATGTTTAAAGCAAGTTGTGAAGCCAACGATCCTTGAAACATGTCGTGGGTGGGATATGTGTTTATTTTCTTCCATTGTGTTTTAGATATACTGCCAGCTTTTTATACTGCTAGGTTGTCTTATGTCTTCAGAGTGAGGGACTAGTCTAAATTCAAAGAAAATTGTGATCCACAGAACCAGCACTTAACACAGTGACAATGTTCAGGTCAGCACCTTGTGTATGAAGTGTAATAATTTCTTATTAACTGTCTACTTTGAATAGAAAGTAGAGAAGGAGATGATTTTAAAGCCGACTATAGAAAAAAGAAGGAAGATAGACCTACTGATGTTTGAGGCATTTCGACAAAGTCAGGGATATATTGTCTGCTCAAGGATAAATCATCGGCTACATAGCAATTTCTGACGGCCAGACCCTGGTGTTTGGACTGTCAATGTATTTGTTGGAAGGGACATGGAGTTGGCTCAGTCCACACAGAGCTAGCCAGGAAATTCAGGCTGCTTTACAGCACCTGCTTAAGAGGAAAAAACTTACTGCTCAGCAGTTCACAATAGTGCATGTGAATTCTCATCAAATGACATAAAGCCAGAAAAGAGCACCCAGAGGGCAAGCAGCTGTCAAGTAAGTAGGCAAGGAATATGAAATTTATGGCATGACCGCAGATAGTATCATGTTCTCTTTGATGCAAGGCACATGCAAAACAAAATGGATTCAGTGCTTTGTCAAAAGATCTGTTACAACCAGCTATAATATGTGCATCAATTCCCTCACCATACTCTTTGAAAAAGGGAAAGGCTGTAGCTCCCAATGCAGTGTTGATTGTGGAGGTGCCCAGCTCTACCCAGAATAGTGCGACTTGGGATGCTGAAAGTGCTCTTCATTTCTTTCTTACAAAACTGGAATCTTGCTATGTGTTTATACATTTAATCTGAAAATTAGCAACGCTAATGCTGTCGTTATGGGCTGGACATACAGCACAGACTGTCTGACTTGTAATGGGGAGAAATGTGACTAACTGAACAAAGAAATTACATACATAACTGTTTTGAAAAAAAAAAGATCATTGATGAAATGGTTCAGCAGCTGCTAGGTTTTCAAGACTGTGCACAAGGCCAGATTCAATTGGTGAAAATTCTGGAATAGACATCAATATTTCCCCCAGCTTACTTCACCTGAGGAGGCACCTGCAGCAGTGTCTTGATCAGAAGTCCTTTGAGGACAATACAAGAGTTACTTTGACTCATTCCAAAACCAGCTGATAGCTCTACTTTAGGCACACTAACAAACTTGAACAGAAATTCTGGCATTGTATCATGTCTGAGTACAAGGAAGTAAAATTCTGCAAGTTTAATGAACTTTCCTTTGAAGTTTAAGTGGAATTCTGATTTGCAGGAAGATCTTGTGCAATAGCCTATACTTTCACACAGTAAAGCATCAGTAACTTACACTGTTGAATAATAATTACCCTGCAGAATGATCTCTTGTGATTCAAGTGGCAGTCAAACCCATTCAAGCTGTTGGGGAAAAGCTTGCGCTTTCTTACATGTCTTGTGACTTCCGTACAAGTATGAGATTCTACTGAAATCTCATAGGTAAGTTCATTATAATTATAGAATCAAGAATTCACATTTTTAAAGGGACTGTGGCATGTTTTTATTGGAGTTATGAGCCTTTTTAGTAATAGAAAGCGCTTGTAATATTTTTGTCATTGTATGTTTATACCTAATGCTTGTGTTACAGACAGGCTACCACACTTGATATGGATGGCACCAACATCCATCCTCCTTCTCCATCTGCTATGTATGGACAGGATGGTGGGAGCACCAGAGTGTTTGTAAAGTGTTGCCAGGCCTGTAAACAAGATCATTTTCTCCTCTTTGTCCTGATGCAAGATGGAAATATACAATTTCTGCATAGAAATATTTTTTGCTGTCCCAACCTCCGCGCTACCTCGGAGGCAGTGCATCGCCGCCGCAGTACTGGCACTCCACAGGGAGCAGTCAAGAGGCAACCCACTGGAGGAGATGCTGCACTGTTGCTGAGTCACTTCGGTGGTGTTCAGTGGCGCCTGTTCTGATCCAACATACGGAGGACAACACCTAAGCCCCCATACTTAAGACAATTGCTTAGTCGTGGAGCCGGTATGAGTGAGTGAGCTCTCCCCCTGAGGGTGCCATGTCCATCCAACGACGGCCCACATGGACTCACTGGTGACCCCAAGGGAACCAAACCAGACCACAGACGTGGAGAGGACATCGAAACTGAGGTCACCATGAGAGCAGGGCATGAAGGGCCACAGAATTGGAGACATTTTTATTGTATGCTGATCGATAATGATTAAGATGCTACGGATTTCCATATCGTCCAGACTACATGACAGGGCTGTACTCTACACTTCCTTTCATATCCCGGCGTCAACCAGGCCCGAGAGATGCAGGCATCTGCAGTGTTGGTCAGGAAATTTGAGCAATACTCTCGGAAACGCATCCATTAAGTAGATGAAACTCGACTGTGTGGTCCCAGTCTTCCCAACCGAGTCCGCAGCAAACTCAACTCTGGGTAGGAGCCCGGGCAGAAAAACCCCACACGACTGATGGGATTTGAATCCAGGAGTCCGCGACGCTAACCACTATGCTACGGCAGCATTTTTGCATAGAATCTTTTTACATTTGAAAGCAAATGGCAGGTTATGTGGACTCCAGATTTTATTTTCTTCTTCCATAACCAACCAAAATGGTCTAGACTGAATGCTGAAACACAAGATTCTGGCTTAACTTTGAAGCGAAACATTTCATATTGTAGACTATTTGGTCTTGAGAACAAGGAGAAAAACTTGACAACAGGAGTCCAGACATGGGAGCCACGCAGCGAAGGTGTGAAATGCCTGTGTGTCTTCTGTGAACTTTACCAGCATCTTGCCTTTGGGCTGAAGAATCTGAAATTTAAGCATACAAAGTAATAAGCATTTCCTTTCCGAAGTTTCATACCTCAGTCACAAGTGTTTCTTTGAAGCAGTTCTATACTACAAAGTTATCATTCATGCTTTGCAACTTCAGTCCATGTGTTCGGTGGCCTGTGTATGGCAGAATAGCATGGGTGAGAATTGGTAAACCAAAAAAAATCTGGTGGGTGCTGGGGCATGCTTCCGGGTACATTTTTCAATCTTCATTTGAATTGGTGCAATCTGGAGCCTGAATTCAGGTTTTGAAAACGGTTGGAAAAAAATTCACACCTCATTTTAGGAAAATATTAATTGAGTCCAGCGCACTGTCATACACAAAAGCACAGATTTAGCAGAGCCACTGAAAGACTATTGTATGCTGTAGAATGTGGCAGTTCTGCGAATTCTAGCAGCTGAGTGCCTTTCTTGAGCCACCAAGTACTGGGTGTTTCTGCAGTGTTTGTCAGGTTTTTGAGTTTGAATTTCCGAGACAAGTGAAAAACAGATGGAGAGTTTAGGCTTTTTTTTTTTTTATACACATCCTTTGATGTATCCCTCCCCCCACCCACACACACAATATTCCCCCGTTCCCCTCCCCCAAAACCCCTATCAGAAGGGTAGGCCAAGTAGTTGACCCTCCCACCTGAACATAACATCCCCCGCTCTATCCTTCACCCCCCATATCACCAGCATCCTAACAGAATTAGATGATTACACCTGTCCACCACCTCAACAGCAACATCAACCCACTATATATTCCACAAAATCGCACCCACTCACACATTAAATCCCCCCTCCCCCCACCCCTTTTTTTTTTTTCTCACCGACCACTTCCTTTCCTTTGTCCACATTATGTTCCCCTCCCCACCCCTCTGTATACAAGTATACTAAGGGGCTTGTATCTCCCTTCTACATACAAGTATGCTTAGATGTATGTACACGTTTTGTCGGGTTTGTGTATGATGGCTTTTTTTCTTTTACACAGATTCCCATATATGACCACTATCATTATTACCACCACTCATAAGATGTCCTGTGTTTGCCAACCCCCCCCCCCCCCTTTTTTTTTTTTTGGGCATGTGTGTGGATGTGCCTGTGTACATTTGTACCAGTGTGTGTACATGTGTGTGTGTACATGTATGTGTGCATGTATCATGCATACATGTGTGTGAAACGGTGATGATTTCACGTATGACAATCGGTCATTGATCATTGCCCCCCCCCCACTCAACTCAAACTCAACTGGCATTGTCATGCCAGTGTTATCATGCTATTTCACTTATGGCAATGATCATCATCCTATATCACTGTTTGTCCCACTTAAGACAATGACCAATTATCCATGAATCATCAGTTGTATTCCCCATTTTTTTTTTTTCCCCCTCCATCCCCAACCGGCACTACTACATCCATGCCACCACATTATTTCACTCATGACAATGGTCACCACCCTATAGTACTGTACATCTCATCTCGGTGATCAACATCCATCAGTCGTTGACCATTTCCTTTATTCCCCCATTGGCATTATCATACTTGCCAATACACTACGCTACTCCTTTTACAAAAAATCACCATCATCCCACACCACTATGGATCACACCTACACCTTGATCATCATCCACCCGTCTTTGAACACCTCCCCCATTCCCCTACCGGCATTTTACACCAGCGCCACAACATTATCCCACTTATACAACAGTTGTTATCATCCTACAGTACTGTTTATCTCAAATGATCCATGATCAGTCATCTACCCCTACCCCCCCTCCACCCTCTTTCCCAGCCTGCAACATTATACTAATGCCACCTTATTATTCCACTTTTATCACAATGGCCATCATCCTACAGTACTATTGATCTCACCCATGCCAATGAGCATCACCACAGGTCACTGATATTTTCCTTTATACCCCCAACTTGCACCATCACTACATTTTCCACTTGTATAACAATAATCATCATCCCATGGTGGTACTGATCTAAAATGATTACCATTTATCAGTCACTGAAAATACTCCCATCCTGTGAACACCTTCATACTGCACTATGTATGGAAATGAAGAAGCTGACCAATTGACAAAAGGACAGCAGCCCCAACTGTAAAAGGTAGCCTCCTTGGAATAAATCAGAAGTATTTCCAAGGAGACAAATGGGAGGATGACTTGAGCAGAACCCAGACTTCAACAAGAGGGATGCATACTACTGGATGCCCAGATCAGACCAAGTGAACATTGTGAGACTGAGGATAGGGCTCTCCAGACTTTAACATCACAGGTCCACTATATTCCACACCTGTGAGTCTTCAAATTATCAATGCAGTACAGCCCCAGAGACAGCGGAACATTCCCAGCTAAACCCAAACCAAAAACCTAGCCTTCCAACATTCCCAGCTAAACCCAAACTAAAAACCTAGCCTTCCAACTCACCTATGAGTGCAAAACCTCAACGACCTCCAGGACTCCTACCTAAGTAAACGAAGAAGACCATCATTGTGGGACTGAGAGCAGGGCGCTCCAGACTGTGACATCACATCTCCACAATATTCTACACTGGCGAGTCTTCAATTTATCCATGCCACCCCAGTAACAGCAGAACATTCCCAGCGGCACTAAAAGTGGAAACCTAGCCTGCTAACACACCAATGGGTGCAAAACTTTACTAGCCACTAGAGGGCCTTCACCATGCAGCAGCCTTTGCCAGTACCTCCAGGATTCCTGCCTAAGTGAACGGAGAAGACCTTCCTATGGTGCTGTTGATCTCACTTGATCATTGCCCATCAGTGACTGATTAATGAAAGGGTTTTTTTGTTGTTTTTTTTTTAGTCTCTCTCTCTCTATATATATATATGTGTGTGCGTGAATATGTGTGACGACTTTCCACAGTTCGTCTCATCATCATAACTCACCCAGAATACTGTTTACATGTGGACCCCCCCCCCCCCCCCCCCCCCTTTTTGTGTGTATGTGTGTAACACATGATACCCTGTTTCTCATTGAGCACTGCTATCTTTTCTCAACCAACATCAGCATATTAATGCTAACGCATTATTTCACCTGTTTACAATAAAACATCATCCCACAGCAGTATTTGTATGAACCTCCCACCCCACCCCCACCTCATAGTGGATGAAGATATATGAGCTCTCCTCTTGTCTCCCCCTCTCCCCCCCCCACACACACACATTACCCTGCTCCCCACCCACACCCTCTTTTTTTTTCTTCCCTTCCCCAAACCCTCCCCCCTCCCCCCAATTATACCTTATCACCCATTAATCTTCCACCCCCTTCCCTCCCTTATTAACATTACCTAACGCCCTTCACAACTACCCACACATAACCACTACCACTTCCATCACCCAGCGAAATTTAATTCACTAAGAAAAAAAAAAAATTACAGTTGCTCTCATTTTATTCTTCTACTTATTATAATTACTAGCACTATCATTATCATCATCATTACTGTCCATTCCGTATATATATATTAAAAAAAAAAAAAATATATATGTATATGTCAGTATATATCAACCAACCCCCCCACCCCCCCCAGCATTATCAATCCATCTTAACCACAACTGTCGCATATCACACCACCCCACTAAACTAACTACACAACCCTATCGCCTCACTCCTCCCCTCCCCTCCATGCACCCCCTCCTGCTTTTCCTCTCCCATAATCCCCTCTGTCGTTTCTGTCTGGCGGCCATTCTTCACACCACATGGACACCAGATAAGTCTCTCTTCGTTCTTTGTTTGTACTGTCCTGAATGTTAAATGTGATCTTTTTTTTTTTTTGCCTGAGGAAGACCCAAGAAATCGAAATGCATCGTGTCCTGTACTTTGTCAATGTCCTTGGTGGTAACTAACCCCCTCTCTTTCTAATTTTTTTTTTTTAATACTGTTATAATTATATTATTTAGGGTGGGCCATAGTTTTTCTTCTTCTGACCTGCGCAGGTGGCAATTAGTATATATATATATATACACACAGATTTTACCAGCCTTCCAGCTAAACAGATTGCCAATCAGTTGGTGATGATCTTGAAATATTGAAAGTTCTAAAAATTTCAAAGAAACGGGAAAACACAATGCACACATGGTCGTAATACTACACACACCCTACAAAGTTGGTCTCTCCTGTTCTCCCCGCATACACATGCGCGCTTGTGCATGCACACACACTCTTCGGTCTTTGTTTTACTGGCCTTGGTGGATGTGGACCATGCTCTTATCCTTTTCTAGAAATGTTAAGATTTTGGTCATCACCTTGCACTTCACGGCATGCAGAGGTTTTTCTGTTTTTAATTCGGCTCATGAATACTGAACATTGTACATGCTTGCCCAGAATGGACATTCTGTGTATATATCCTGTTGTGTATACCTGCCCCACAAGGGTTTGTATATATTTTGTGGCATATACATGTTTCATTGATTTGTTAAATCTGGGAGTGATGAACTAGGAAGAATGCCTGGCGCTTCTAGATTGATATGCTGCAAGATATGAATAGAGGCCGCAAGATGTCGGACATATAGCTACCATGTCAGACGTGTTTTTTGTCGTTTCTTTTTCAGGCTCTAGAGACTGAGTTCATGATTTGAGATTATTTTCTCTCCCTCTGTGAAAGGCCTTGTGAAATTTGCAAGACTGTAATGATTGAAAATGAGAACTGTTGAGCAGTTTAAACCGATGCATGCGACAGGATGTGTACAAGGATATGTGGAGCTTGAATGAGAAAACTCCAAACTTCTGTACATATGTTTCTTTCTGCATTACCTAGTTTTCACCAAGGTGCAAGCTTTGCTCTTAATAAAGCAAGGACAGATGATTATGTATACTTGAACATGTAAATGTTGAATTTATATTTTGACTGAAGTAAACTTGTTTTTGTAAGATAGTATATATTGGGGCTTACACATACATGTAAAATGAAGTACATGTATACTTAAACATGTGAGCATATTTATACATTTTACTGCGTATTTACAGTTTGTTAGAAGGCAGTGTTTGTATAGCTGACTGACGGCTGTGTATCATACATCAACCACATCAGATGCTGTTTGTTATTGATGAGTATTACACACTGCAGATTCAACTGAAAATGACTTTGTTCTGTTGAGATCACTTTTGATTGGTGAATTATGGATTCTCTTTAACCCTTTCGTTGTTACGAGTATGCAGTTACTTTTCTGTGTCTGTCCTTGTCAGCATATTAGAATGAGACTACACTTTTGAACTGCATTCTGTTGTCTGACATTTATCACTGTATTAATTTACAGCTTGACGATATTACAGGCTTTATATCACTTCCATTGCAGTGGATAAATGACCATCACCTCAGTCTTAAGTACCCTGGTCAGTTTCTTGTTTGCAGCATAGCAGTTGTGGTATGTCTGTACCCAGGTTAGTTCCTTGTTTGCAGTATAGCAGTTGTGAAACGTCTATCACTTAAAGAAAAACCATAATACAGTGTGCATGAAATAAAAATAAAAATACAGTGATGTTTGGTGTGTACTTATGTAATCATGTGTAGTGGATGCATGTAGAGTGCTTGTTTTTGTCTATGCAATACAAGATTGACCAGAAATCCAGATCACACAATGCATAGCAGAAAGACACCTACCTCTGGTCACCCCTTTCTCTGTTCAGCTGTTTTGCCCGGGCTGGCGGTCAGTTGGTCTGTCTCTGGTGTGGTGTTTTCCATCCCATGCCATTATGGACGACCTGTAGATATATGTTAACTTCAATTGAAAATCTATAAAGCTGTCCACTCCTTATAAATCTCAAATCACAAATTCAAAGGTGCGTTAAAACTTTAAAGATCACTGCAAAAAAAAAAATAAAATAAAAAGTGGGCCAAAACTCAAACTCTTTCGGATCTGTCCAGATGTCAGGGATTTTTTTTTTCATTTGATATAACCTGCAACAGGCTCCATGCTGATCGCATCTCCTACACGTCCATAGAGTTTGAAAGGGAGGACCCCATGGAGGACCCTTAGGTGACAAAGCACAAGGTGCTGGGATGCACAGCACTAGCATTTTACCCCGGGTAGTGGAAGACCTTGCTCTGAAGTGTTGGTCCTGATGTGGTTTCTCAAGAGAGGTCAACATTCATGTTTGATCTTGTTGAAAGTTGGTTGTTGATAAACCTTTTGGAAGGTCTGGAGACCTGGCTAATGATAACGGTCATACACATTTATGTGTCGTCATTTTAACGTGCGTGCAGATTCAGACTTTGGGGGGAATTTTTGGCTCTGTGCTGACAACGCCCCCCCCCCCCCCCCCCCCCCCCCCCCTCTGCCCCTCCACCACCCCTCCTCCACTAAGTAAAAAAGTCTGGAAAATATTCAAGAAAATTGATGGAGAAATACAAAAATCCTTTTTATCTACAACCATGAACCAGCAGACACACTTGACTGCCAAGCCGTTACCAATCTGTTGGCCACCATCATCATGAACTTGTAAGGAAAATTAAAGCGGAAAAGAAATCCTTTCATCCATGTTCTCAAACTTGCAGCGCCCTCATCACTGACAAGATATTGCCAGTCTATTTGCATCCGTCGTTAAAAAAAAAAAAAAAAAAAAAAAACCCAGGAAAATAATTTGGGGAAACACTTTCTTCTCCACCTCGGACTTTCAGAAACCCTGTTCAAACTGGAACCCATTTCTCTGCCTCAGTCATTGAAAAAAAAAGAAAGAAAAAAAAAATACATCCTTTAATCCCATTACTTCAAACGTGCAGTGCCCTTCTCACAAATTTTTGATAATCAGCTGTTGCCCTTTCAAAAAATTACACATCAAGGGAAACGCTTCCTGCAACATTTCCTATGGCAATACCGAAGATTTAGAGTCGGCCCTTCTCACCTGAACTCGCAATTCGGTTCTTCAGATTTGTAATGATTTTATTCATTGCCCTAATGAAATTCCTTATTGACTTCTGAAAACGTCTTCCTGAAAACCCTGCAGATCGTTTAAAAGTCTCCAGTTAAATTTGAACTGCAGAGCTCTGCGGTCCTTCACACGCTGTTTTGAGGAAAAACCTATATCATTCCAATACTGAAACCTGGCATATGTGACAAATCCCACTTCTGATAGTTCTGATCAGCTGCATTCCTGATTTATCTGTACTAATGTTAACAGTTTTGTCATGATCACTGAATTCTTGAAAACGCTCCCACCATCTTGAGCAAGTTTTAGGTTAAGTTCTTGAAGAAATAAACAAGTGTGTCAGAAAAGAACATTTGTGAGACTGACAGTGTTCTAGGTAAATTTTACCATCTGAACTTCTTCTCTGTGGTATTCAAGTGAGAAAAAATGTTCCCAATTGATTGTCATGAGTACCAGAGGCTAGCTCCAGAGGCTAGCTGACTGAAATCTCGAGTACCCTCCTCAACTCCTGTTTGCGGTTGCATGTACTCCTGTGTGTGAAATGTAACGGTGACAACTGAATTTTTTGCCTGGGTGTCCTGTCATGTCAGCAGTATTTGGGGTAATGGGGTGGCTGATCACATCGCCAAGAACGACATAAACAATTGTGGAAATACTTCATGTCACACTGAACTGAAACGCAATGTTCAGACTTCGGTGAAACGACTTCTTGCAGGTAAGATAATGATCATCATAACTCAGCCTACCGCAAAGGGCCATATCAGGGCTGTCATCGCGTTTAAGTCAACTCTGAAGTCATATTTAGAAAAAAAAAAAATCCACACAACATATTAAAAGACACCTAAAAACACGCCGGAAAATTTAATTAAAATCTTTCTTCCGTAAAATTTTAGATAAAACTGAAAGACAGAGCAGTGGCCAAAACTGGAGAAAAATAATCTTATCTCCGAAATCGTCGTTGACGTCAAGAAGAGTGATCCCCCCCCCCCCCCCCCCCCACCACAATGTTTGGTTCTCCAGACCTGGCAGACTTGCCCACCGATGGAGACAGCTTAGGTTGAGGAGGTGGTGGAGGTCGTTTTTTCATCTCCACCATGTTGACACTTCGATACTTCGATGGGCTCATTTACCTGCACGGGCACTTCTCTCAACGTGTCGTGGCGGGATTGTCTTTTTCTTTTTTTTTTTTTTTTTAAAACAAAATTAATTCTGCCCAGCAGCAGATGATTGAGACCGCTGGGCAGTCTGAAATGTGGCAGATTTAACGACCCCGCCTGGGACATCCACTTTGGGTTGGGAGGTGGTGAAATTACCTCCACCGGAGCCAGACACTTTATCATGTTGAGAAAGGAAACGCATCAGTTTGTCAAGACTCGGAGCGCGTAGAAACTTTCTTCACAGCTGAACCATAGGAAGAGACTGAAGTGGACTGACTGCCAAGGACCCGTTTCCGTGCTCGACAAATGACATTTTGCTTTCTGTTTCGACTTTCTGAATGTTTGCTTTCTGCAGCCAAACTGGGCAGCTGAGGGAAGTGGAAGGTTGGTCCGCATTGCAGTTTGCACAATGGGCCGGATCTTTACGCGGCCTATCATGGGTTGCTTTGCAGCAAACTCCACACACCTCCTCCTCAGAACAACGACCTCTAACATGCCCATGGTACATAGAACACGCAAGAGAGAGATGGAATGTACAGTTGAACGTGGATATCTAAACATCCCCACTTTGACAGCTTCTGATGGGGAAGGAGTGCAAACTGTCAAAAAGAGGATGTTGGTGGACACTCGCTCTATTCCCTTCCGAATTATGACCCTATGGACGTCTGAAACTCCTTGGGGTGGTAATTCGGTTTTTATTTCCATCTCCAATGCGCCTCTGAGTCCCGGGCATCTAATGACTCTCTTGGACGAGTTCAATTGTTTGTGAGGGGTCGCCCTGATCCCCCTGTCCAGCTTTGTAGCACTCAGCTGTTCTGCTTGTCGCTTAGACTTGCACTGGACGAGGAATGATCCATTCCGAAGTCTCTTAACTGACTGAAGGTCATCTGCAGTCCCCTGGAAACCTCTTTGAAATGTGAAAAGACTCAATGCCGAAGTAGATCTCTCTCGTTCTTTTTTCTACCATAACCACGAAGCCCAGAATCCTGTCTTTTCCCCAGTTTCCCCTATCTGAATCGCTGTCAGTTCGAGTCCTGTGAGACTTTACTAGCTTGAACTTTTCTTTTTTTCATGGAGGGGGGAGGGGGATTTTTTCTCTTATGAAGAAGCCATTTTTGTGTGTGTGTTTTATTTCGTCTCTCCCTTACCCATACACCAAGAAGTCAAGTACGGGGTCAGGGCAGACCCCTGGCAGGCTTCGGGAGGAAAAAACGACGACAAACAGGCGCCCACCAACCTTATCCCCCTTCCCCCTTCTGATCATGCTTAACTCACGGGGACAGGGAGCCGAGCACTACAGGGATTACCTTGGCCATCTGGGGAATCGCCTGTCTTGACCCAGCCCCACGCAGGTGAGGAAGCTCCGTGGTACATTCCATGCGATGCACACTCACAATGAAACATGTCCTTATACAGCTTTGGGACTCATATGTCATACATAAACATTTGACAGCAAACTCCATGAAAACCTTGTTCAATGATGTCCCACTTGATGTTATTCTTGCCGTTTTGAGAGTGATCAAAGTATTGTATCTGATCAATGATTTTACGAAGAAAGATTTAAACCCAATTCCGGCACGTTCTTTATGTGTTTACGTGAGTTGTGTGTATGTGTATTTTTTTCTATGAATCTGACTTGAGAACTTTCTGTCATTTCCAGAAATGATTGAATTTTATCTTTTATCAACAGCGTGTTTTCATTTTACAAATATACAGAAACAAATACAAAACGAGTAAATGTTGATTTCATAGCCATCAGATAATTGATTTTGACGTTGCGACAGACCTGATATGCCTCAACTCGCACCCACCTTTTCTTGCGATCGGCTAGGCCATAAACAGCATGATCTAGATTGAATCTGTTTCGTGGAAAGGAATGTCAAGTATCAGGGTCTAACGTGATGGCCTTCGCGAGTTCAACAATAATTTGATCGTACTACTCAATGCCTTGTGGTTCTGATCCTGGATATTTGGTGACCTGTACACAACCTTAAAAAGGTTTTTATCTGAAGTTAATGTATGTGTTGTAAATATTTTTGATAGTCTAATCTGTCATCTCAACATGACTTCTTTGAAAGGTGCATGTGTGCATTGAGAAGGTGTAGGACAGGAGTACTGATGCCCCCCCCCCCCCCCCCCAAAAAAAAAAAAAAAAAAAAAAAATACTGTGAGTGCGCACGTTTAAAAGGTAGGGTTGAAAATATTAAAGTTTCTGTGTATGCTCTTTATCTGAATACTTAACCAGCTCGCCTTTGTCCGTGCCAGTCCCTTGAAGTTACGGCTCTCTCTAGACCGATCCTTTCTTTAACGGTTTACCTCCTGAAACGGCCCAATAAGGAATCCTGTATTGAAATACTCCTATGGGAATGCCCAGACCGAGGAACACATATAGCTGGTTTCGGTGGTCACTCCGGTAATTCTTTCCGGGGGTTGCAACCTTGCCCTCGTCAGAGGGCTTGCGCCGTCCCGTGATCCCTTAGGCTCTGCTGACTCGAATGGACTCTGATACTAAAAACTTGAATGGAAGGACCGTTTTTGAAAACGCATCTAGGCCTGTACAGCCAAGTTGCTGACTGGCCAAAGTACAACGTGGTAGGAGGCGATGTACACCCCTGGTGGGGTCTCGCATGACGAGACAGGTCAAGGGTGAGCGCCCAGAAAAAAACCACAACCCACCTTTTTCCATTTCTATCTTCTGCCTTTCTTAATGGATCTTTCTGTCTCCTCCCCTTCAAGACTTCTTTTAGATACATACTGGCCCAGGTGTAACAATCGCTACCCCTGCGTGGGGTTGGGTCCAGGCGGACAGTTCCCTGGCTGGCCAAAGTAACCCCTGTAGCGCTTGGCTCTCTGTCAACGGGAGTTGAGCATGATCGGAAGGGGGGGGGGGGGGGGGGGGGGGGGGGGGGGGGGGGGGGGGGGGGGGTAGTGGGCTTCTGTTTGTTGCATATCCTTCCCGAAGCCTGGAAGGGTCAAGATTGTGATTTCGTGGCCCTGGCCCCTTTCATTGGGACTCCATGGTGGATGGATAACCGAGGCATGAAAGAAAAGCCGAACATGGCTACTTCACCAACCAACACCTCCCCCATCCCCGAGGGAAGAGTTACATTCAACAAGATTGTCTCAGGAATCAGACACTGACAGTGACTCGGACATTGAAACAAGGAAGACAAGGTTCTGGGCTTCCTGGCTTGTGGTAAAAGGCACCGAGAATGAGAGACCTACATCTTATCTTAGCCCTTTTGCCATACAGAAGACTTTCCAGAGCATTGCAAGAGACCCTACATTGGTAAACAGACTTCAAAATGGTTCAGTCATTGAATGAAAGTCCAAGTATCAATCACAGGAGATTCAAACTGCTACAAATCTGGTGGACGGAGGATCAAGGTAACCCCTCACAAACAACCAAAGTCGTCGAACGGATCTTAAAGACATCTCGGGGAAAGAGAGAGCCGCAAGGAGTAATGAATGTTCACAGGGTAACTGTTCGGTAAGGGTCAGGTCGGATTGCCATAAGCAAGCCGTTCCTCCTGACCTTTTGTTTGCCATGCCTTTCGCGGACCCTCAGAGTTGGCCATCTCGTTGTCAAAGTAGCACCGTACGTCCCATCTCCTATGAGGTGTTTTCGTTGCCATTAATTGGGTCATGTTGTGTCAGGTGCTCGGCAGAGATTTGTGGTCTGTGCCAAGGACTAGCTCTTTGTACCAGTTGCGGTGGGCAGCCACCCCTCTTCCTCGCGTGACTGTCCGAAAGCAAGCAATCCAACAAATTAAGACTGGAAAAAAATCCCTTTTACAGAATTAAAAAACAAAAAACAAACAAAAACCCACCACGAACAACAACAAAGCCCTGGTGCTCGACAGTCCAGTCAGGACTGCAACTCCTCCTGGGAAGACCAGCGCCCTCAACGGAGACGTTAAAACCCGCCCCTCCCCAACCCCCCGCCCATCCTGCCCGTGAGTCTCTTCATCAGCAACTGAAAAAGGCTGCTGCTGCCCCCTCCCAGATCTTCACAGCCTCGTTCGTTCCACTGAAATGGATGTGAACCGGAAAATTCCGGAGTGTTTTTAGAAGGGGTGTCTTAGTGTGTGGCGTGTACGTATTAAAAAAGTATCATAATCTGACTTGAAGAATGGACTTGCCGGTGTAAAAGCCCTGTCATGGCTCTTTGCGGTCGACTGGGCTATAGACATTCTCTCTGTCTCTCTCTCCCTCCCTCCCCTCCCCCCCCCCCCCCCCCCTTTCAAAATTCAACTTAATCCACATTTGAAACCTTTTGAACTTTCCTTGAACTGCAATACCTAAATCTAGTTGCAAAGTGAGGCGATTGCAGGCGGAAATCTAAACATTTCAAAATATTTTTAAGGCTCCACCGAAATAACGTAGACAAACGAATCACAAGCCAGAACACGACGCGTTTCGACCTCTTAGGTCTTCTGTAGGCAATTTACACAACACTCAGGACAACGAAAATGAACGCTTAATCACTTATCTTCATCCAATTCAGCGCAAGCTGGGCGTGGATTGAAAATGAGGCTGTCGGGATGGAGACAAGGTGAATCGAAGTAGTGTTGATGAGAATAATATTGATAATAACAATAAAAAAAGTATTGAAAAAGTAGGATTATCGCTTTTAGTGATATGGCAATAGTTGTAGTATGGCAGAAAGGAGAGAGGTTACAGGATAGAGGACTATCGAACAGCATGGTTGTCGTGGCAACAGTGTCAGTGGCGATGACGATGGTGATAATGGTAATGATGGTAATACCATGAAGACTTAATGGACGCAAGAATTTCCATAACGGTTACAAAAACTAAATTGACAAAGTCTTGAATCTGTGCGCGCGCAACCGGACAAACTGTTTATATTCTTTTTGTGGCATGACTATGGTGGTTTCCACATCCAAATAATCGTGTAGAATTTAAAGTCTCAGTTATGCCTCCTCTTGCCGTTTTTTTTTTTTTTTTTTTTTTTTTTTTTTTTTTAAAGGCTGCTTTTATTTTCCAATTCACTTCCGATATGCCCAGTCTTTTATTACAAACATCAACAAGAGACAATCTGACACATGTTAATAAACTCCACGTCATACCTTTCACTGTATAACATTCAACAATGCCTTTAAAAACAGGTAAAACCAGAATCATTAAGTTCGCCTCCGCAAAAATGCTCATGATTCCTAGAATGAACCTTAAAATATTCAGTAGATATCTTCCCCTTCTTTTTTTCAAATATCTTTGTTCAGTTCTTGTTTTGCAATCTGTACATCTTTCTTGTACAGATATTGCATTCGTTTCAGGAAAATAAGGAATTGCCTACTGATTTTTCTAGCATTTCTCTTAATTGTCCGCCTTGACTGGGCATTTCTAGAATAGTCCAGTGCGAATAGGAAAATGTCAACAAATCGTTTGCAGTCATGTTAAAAAAAAAGCCCTGTGTATCTTTCCCAACAGTCTATATTACAAACATACGGAAACAGACATATAAAACGAAAACATCTTGTTTCTTGATAGCCATCGGATAATCGATCGATTCTGACGATGCGACAGACCTGATATGCCGTCCTCCCCTCCTTCCCCCTCCTCCCTCCAGCGGCTGGCTGGTCTATGAGCAACATGGCCTGAACTGAACCAATTGTTTCGCGGATGGGAATGTTTAACATCCGAGTCACATGATGGCTTGTACCTGCTGGAGGAAGATATTTGCCCGTTATAGATCTTAGAAAGGAGTAGCGTTGCGATGATTTTCATGAAACATATAATATTTGAAGTCTTAAGAAATACAAATAGTCGTTCTGTTTGGAACAAATGCCATTTATCCAATTTGTTTTTTGGATGACCTTGGTTTCCAACGATTTTTTTTCCGGCATCTTCATCACACAGTGAGTTTCAAAATTATATGATCCCACTATCCAGCGTTTGGTAATCCTGATCCTGGATATTTGGTGACCTGTGTAGAACTGTCAGAGCATTTTTCTCTGAAGCTGATGTGTGTATAAGTTGTAAATACCTTTCATCGACTAAACTTCCACCCCAACACGACGTCATTAAAAAAAAAAAAAAAAAAAAAAAAAAAAAAAAGTGTGCGTGCGTTGAGAGGGTGTAAAGCAGAAGTACTGATGTCACCATGGGATATGTCGTTTAAAAAAAAGGGTACGGGGGAAACCTACCCCACTCCCTCAAGACAGTGTGTCCCTCAAAGATAGTGTGAATGTACACGTTTAAAAGGTAGGGGCTGGAAATATTGAAGTTTCTCTGTATGCTCTTGGTCTAAACACTTGACCAGACAGACATTAAGTCGCTTTCCGTTCCGGCTCTCTCCCTCGATCAAGCACAATCCTTTCTCAAACGATTTACTTCCTGAAACGATCCGAGTAGGAATCCTATTTTGAAACGCCCCTATGAGAATACCCAGCCCGACGGAAGACGTATGTCTGGTTTCGGTGTCATTCGCTTGATGAAATCGAGACGGTAGAGATCAGTTGTAATACACTGCTCTCCACTGATCGCGTCGCCTTCTTTTAAAAAGCCAGTGTAATTCCAACACCATACATGCTGGATTTTCGGTAACGCTGAGAGGCAGATGGCGCCCGATCGAAATGATAGAGCAGCCCATACCACGGTTACAGGGCTGGCCAAAGTCAACTGAGAACAGAGCAGCATGTTCTTCTGAACCGTGCACATACCCTTTAAAAAACACACACACACACGCGCGCGCGCGCGCGCGCACACACACAAAAAAAAAACAAAAAAACGAGCACTATACCGTCAGAAAAAAATCGGTAAATGGATCACAATGGGTGCTCGATATTTTTGGTTTGATAAAGATGGTGCTACCAGCCACCGTGGCGAAGTGGGTTAGCGTCGATGACCCCCGACTGCAAAGTCGTGGGTTCGATTTCCATGAGTGCCATGCGGGATTTCTCTGCCCCAACCGGCTTGTACCCTGAACTGAATTTGCTTCGGGCTCAGTTGGGAAGACTGGTACCACACACAAGTTTCATCCACTAAATGGATGCGTCTCTGATAGTGTTTCTGAAATTCCTGACCAAAAACTGCAGGTGTCTGTATCTCTTGAGCCTGGTTTGTGACACCGGGATATATTGTCAAAGTAAGCGTAGAGGACAGCCCGGTCATGCAGTCTCAGACCGGAATGGAAATCCTTAACATTATCGTAACCGTACTCAGTCTCATCGATTAGCATTTTTAACAACAAAAAAAAAAAAGGTCGCAAATTCCGTGGCCCTTCATGCCGTGCTCTCATAGTGACCTCGGTTTCGAATTCTCTCCACGTCTCTGGGCATGGTTTGTTTCCGTTGGGGTCACTGTATCGGCTAATTCATGGGGCAAACGTAGTGGCGCTGTCCGGGGGGGGGGGGGGGGGGGGGGGGGTCATTCACGCTGGGGGGGGGGGGGGGGGGGTGTCATTCACGCTGGCTCCGCGATTATGCAGTTGTTGTGTCAGTGGCGGGTTTTTCAGGCGGTGCCCTGCGTATGCTGGATCAGAACAGGCGCCACTGAACACCACCGAAGTGACTCTGCGGCAGTGCAGGATCTCTTCCGGTGGGTTGCCTCTTGACGACTTGACTTTGTTCCTTGTGGATTGCCGGTGCCAACGCCTTAGCTAATGACAGAGCAAGGGTCGGAATGAGCGGCGTGGGTGCAATGCCACTGAGGTGGCACAGAAGATGGGGAAAATGGGCGCTGGATCGAAAGTAATGAACAGCCTGCCGTCTAGATCCACGTGTACTCTCCATGAGGAAATCTATGGACAGGAAAAAGCTGCACGAATCTTCCTTTCCGCCAACAGCTCTCCATTGCTGACAGGATGAATGTGGACATTGCCCTACTGTAGCCTGTAACAGCTGGCCTTTCCACGGATGGGAAATTCTGCGCGCGCGATCGCACGCCGTTCAATTCAAAGTATTTCGGGCAACTTGTAATGTTCATTATATACTGCTGCAAACAAAATTCCTGAAAAGGGATACTTGAGAGGGAGGTGCGTGGGGGGGGGGGGGGGGGGGGGGGGGGAGGAAGAGACATCTTACACAAATCAAGTTGGTGGGGATAGTGCAGGGGGAGACAAACCATAAACAAAAATGGGGGGTATTGGTCGATATCTTGCTCCATGTGTAAAAGGGTGGTGCTGGAAATAGAACCCCACTTCAAAATGACGCTACGTGAAGAGCACCTTTTGTATCCACCAGACCCCTCCCCTCCCCACTCCCAAGCCCCTCCACTCCATCCCCACCCACACTCCTCATCCCTTAGTGCGAGAGATTTCTCCGTCAAAAATCATGAATTTTGTTTAACAAGATGTTGGATTTGAGCGTAAAGGCCCAGAAACAGGAAAAAAAAGTGTCAAATAAAAAAAGAAACTTGAACCAAAGTAATATTTTACGAAATAAGACATTGTTTTAGAAAAAAAAATGTGAAAGAAAGAAAAAGCGGTAATGTCCGCATTTCCTTGAAAGAGATATCCGTCTGTCAGAACGAAGCAAAACAAACGAGTTGGGCTTTTTTTAGTCAACAGATTTATCCTTACACTGATTGAAAAACGTGGACACGGACGAAAAAAGGTTTTCAGACACTATCAGCATTGAGCAAAAAACCACTCCCGCAATGTGACACGCGGTCTTTCCATGAAATGGGACCTTACATTCCACATACCCATGTTCGTGTAACCTAATGTAAAAGAAAACGGGAAAAAAACCCACAGGCATCTCAGTTATAATTCCAGTGAAAATACGACAAAGGCACGCTTACCTTGTTTCAGTGCACGTTCATCTGGGAAACATTTCTGCACACCGTCCGTCCAGCGCCAACAGTGAAGAGTCACGGTTCGCCTCTTCCCTCCTGCTCTGCAGCTTCGTAACTAACTGGTACACAGTTCGGTTCGGCTCACCAGGTGTTGCCAAGTCACGGCCCGTTTCACACGAGAGACAAGGCTATACACATGGTTGCCGTTTTCACGTGCAAGTGCGCTTTACACACCCAGGGCGTACTGCTCACACATCCCATTCCCACTACCTTCACACACGCACGCACGCCGTGCACAAAAGACGCTCGCACACACACACAAACGCGCGCGCGCTCTCTAGCTGTTCGCTGATGAACACGGCCCTGCGCGTGCGCGCGCGCACACACACAGCACACACGCACGCGCGGACACGCACGCACACACAAACACACTTGTTCTTCGCCGCTGAGAGGCCTGCACACACACACACACAAATACAAAGACACAGACACATATTGTTCTCACACCTCTTCGCGCGCGCGAACGCACGCATACACCCACACACATAACCAACTGTATAAAAAGGGCTGCATTCTCTCTCTCTCTCTCTCTCTCTCGAAGGGCTGGAAATAAAGAACGGTAATCGGATGCGGATACTGACGTTCGGCCCGGAATCTGAGCAGTCTTCACCCTGTAACTCCAGTGAAGGCTCCAACCGTGCGGAAGTCGCATCGATCCGCTTGAGAACATTCCAATACCATGGTGCTCAATCAAAATGCCCTTTTCACCCCCCCCCCCCTCTCAATATCTCTCTCTCCCAGCTGCTCCTGCCCGTTCTCTCTCTCTCTCTCTCTCTCTCTCTGCCTCCTTGTCTCGCTCCGTCCTCTTCATTTGCCCATTACTGCAAATGTCGAACTAAACGAACGGCATCTATGCACTGTTGGGGCCTATACCTTAACGGTAATGTACTCTTGTATATATTTGGGTTACATAGTCCTATATGATTTTTTGTTGTTGTTGGGCTGGATCAGTTATTTTGTTCGCTTTTTGTTTTATTTTTCTTCGTTGTCTGTAACAACTGAGAGTTTGATCATGTTTCTCTCTTGTTGTTGTTGTACATTGCCTCCTAGACGGTTTTCTCTCTCTCTCTCTCTCTCTCTCTCTTCTATTAACCGACTTTATATATTTCCTAATGTTCTGTTTCGAGTTCTCTGCATGATTCCCTTTATTGAGATCCTGATGTAAAAAAAGTCAGCCTGCATTTATTCTACATTTCGACTCATTCAAAGAGGTTCATCGTTCGTCTCTCTCTCTCTCTCTCTCTCTCTCTCTTTCATACACACATTTGCGTGCGCATGTCTGCAACTTCCTGTCTCCCTCTGGGGAAAAAAAAAAAACTTTCACAAACTGCCCTTCCTTCGAATTCAAAGGAAAAGAAACCGCATTTCCACCCACCTTCTCCGACATGTACACTGATTAATTTCAAGATGTTTCATTGTTACTGACTGATGAGGGCTTCTTTATTGCAAATGCCAGGGAAAAAAAAATACCGCCGATTGCAGACGCACGGTTTAAGTTACTGTTGAGTGCACGACGACTTGTGTAGTACTGTGTGACAGTGTTGGAGTATCGCCCCTTGAGAGTAAAGCATTGGGCTGCCAGATCAGACGTTGAGGCAAACTGGAACCTCCATAACCCCTATTTTCAAGTCATGTGCAACATCGTAGAGGAGTCATAACTAATTCATCCTTTTTATCGTGTCCACCCACAGACTCTTACTGATCACCATTCGCACAAACGCGCCAAAACGAGCAGATCATATCTACGCTTTATTGCTTGAAGCTAGAACACACATTGCATATACCATGTCCACTTGTCGATGTCTTGCTGTAACGCTTCAAACCTTGCTACACACTCTCACAGGCCGAGGAGGACTTGAGTAGGTAAATGAGGGCTACAGGAGAAACTTGGTAACTACGTCAACATCTCTGCAGTGACGTCAGTGTCTAAGCAACGTCAGTAGGAACACATCCAATAACAAAGATCCATTCAACATTGATTCTAATTATGTTCCACGAACATCTGAGTCAAAGCTGCTGATTGGCTCAGACTGAACATTCATGAATTTGCGCCAATCGGGATGAGTGCAAGCTTGTGACCCCAACGTTTTGGACAGTTAATTTTTAACCACACAAACGACTTCTTCCCGTACATTTTCTATACAGATAAATCGAAATATTTAGCCACAACTAGACAATTGATATAATTTAACAAAAGGTGTGATCATTCCATGCGAATCGATAATGATACCGAAGCTGATCAGCATACGCGTAGCAGTTGAGCTGTCCACAACTAGATCGCTGTATTCGACATGACAAGCCTCAAAGTGCAGCAAGGAATGTAAAAAAAAAACAGCCGACAGTACACAGGCTTCACATGCATGCTCTTCAAACAAAAAAGCCAAGGATATCTGATATCATCAGTCAGCGCATTCAATCAGATAATCAAACAGTACACAGAAACAAAAACATGTATCCCAACTTTTCACCCTCACCTTCAATCCCTGCCCCCCCCCCCCTCTCCCATCCCTGCTTCCCACCCCCTCCCCGATCAAAAAAACAAACAACCCCCCAAAAAAAACAACAACAACAAATACACAAAGAAAAGAAAGGGGAAAAAAAACAACAACAACAAAAAAAAAACGAAACCCCAGTGTGCTCATACTTTACTCAGTCTGACAATGACACAGATGACGATCAACCGCGGAAGAAATGTGCATAAACAAACTCACCGATACCCCAAGCTGGGTGAAGTGTAAA
>JADBJO010024093.1:7500-17500 GCA_016801955.1 Conus betulinus | reverse complement strand
GGGGGGGGGTGCCCGGGGAGAGGAGGGGGAGGGGGAAAAGAGGGGGGGGTGGGGGGGGGTGAGGGGGGGGGGGGGAGGAGGGGGGGGGGGGGGGGAGAAAAAAGGGGGGGGGGGGGGGGGGGGAGGGGGGGGGGGGAGGGGGGGAGGGAGGAAGGGGGGGAGGGGGGGGAGGGGGGGGGGGGGGGGGGGGGGGGGGGGGGGGGGGGGGGGGCGGGGGGGGAGGGGAGGGGGGGGGTGGGGGGGGCCCGCCCCGGGGGGGGGGAAGAGGGGAGGGGGGGAGGGGGGGGGGTGGGGGGGGGGGGGGGTGTGGGGGGGGGGGGGGGGGGAGGGGGAAATGGGGAGGGGGGGAGGGGGGGGGGGGGGGAAGGAAAAAAAAGGGGGGGGGGGCGAGAGGGGGGGGGGGGGGGGGGGGGGGGAGGGGGGGGGGGGGGGGGGAGGGGCGGGGGGGGGGGGGAGGGGGGTGGGGGGGGGAAGGGAGGGGGGGGGGAGTGGGGGGGGGGGGGGGGGGGGGAAGGGGGGGGGGAGGGGGGGGGGGGGGGAGGAAGGGGGGGGGGGGGGGGGGGGGGAGGGGGGGGGGGGGGGGGGGGGGGGGGGGGGGGGGGGGGGGAGGGGCGGGTAGAGGGGGGGGAGGGGGGGGTGGGGGGGGGGGGGGAGAGAGGAGGGGGGGGGGGGTGGGGGGGGGGAGGGGAGGGGGGGGGGAGGGGTGGGGGGGGGGGGGGAGGGGAGGGGGGGGGAGAAAGAGTGGGGGAAGGGGGGGGGAGGGAAGGGAAGGTGGGGGAGGAAGGAGGAAGAGGGGGGGGGGGGAGGGGGGGGGTGGGGGGGGAGTGGGGGCGGGGGAAGGGGGGGGGGGGGGGGGGGGGGGGAGGGGGGGGGGGGGGGGGGGAGGGGAGGGGGGGGGGGTGAGGGGGGGGAGGGAAGGGAGGGGGGGGGGGGGGGGAGGGGGGGAGGGGGGGGGGGGAGGGGGAAAAAAAAAAAAAGGAGGGGGAGGGGGGGGGGGGAGGGGGTGGGGGGGGGGGGAGGGGGGGGGGGGGGGGGGGGGGGGGGGGGGGGGGGGGGGGGGGGGGGGGAGGGGGGGGGAGGGGGAGGAGGGGGGAAGGGGTGGAGAGGGGGGGGAGGGGGGAGGGGGTGGGGGGAGGGGGGGGAGGGGGGAAGGGGGGGAGGGGGGGGGGGGGGGGGGGGGGGGAGGAGGGGGAGGGGGGTGGGGGGGGGGGGGGGGGGGGGGGGGGGGAGGGGGGGGGGGGGTGGGAGGGAAGGGGCAGGGGGGGGGGGGGGGAGGGGGGGGGGAGGGTGGGGGGGGGGGGGGGGGGGGGGCGGGGGGGGGGGGAGGGGGGGGGGGGGGGGAGGGGGGGAGGAGGGGGTGGGGGGGGGGGAGGGGAGGGGGGGGGGGGGGGGGGGGGGGGGGAGGGGGGGGGGCGGGGGGGGGTGGGGGGGTGGGGGGGGAGGGGGAAGAGGGGAGGGGGGGGGGGGAGAGGGGGGGGGGGGGGTGGGGGAGGGGGCGGGGGGGGGGGGGGGAGGAGGGAGGGTGGGGGGGGAGGGGGGGAGGGGGGGAGAGCCCCCCTGGCGAGGGGGGGGGCGGGGGGGGAGGGGGGGGGAGGGAAGAGGGGGGGGGGGGGGGGGGAGAGGGGGGGGGAGGGGTGGGGGAAGGGGGGGGGAGCGGGGGGAGAGGGGGGGGGGGGGGAGTAGGGGGGGGGGGGGGGGGAAAAGAAAAAGAAAAAGAAAGAAAAGAAAGAAAAGAAATACACGCTCTTGTGAACATGTTTGCTGTTAGCAATGTTGAAAAACTAAATTTTTTTTTTGTCGTTTTTTTTTTTTTTTTTTTTTTTTTTAATATTTTTTTTTAGGCAATCGTAACTTTTAACAACGCATGGATGCAACAATTACTGTTGCATGGGGTTAAAATCTTGTTTTGAAAATGAAACTGATTATGAAACTATGAAAAAAAAAAGCTAGTTGGCCAAAAAACACAACGAAATTTTTGACAGAAGAAAATAAATTTCTTTTATCTATGGAGGGTATTCCAGCAGGCCTTTAGACCTTACACATGAGTAACATTAGACCGATAAAAAGTCATCTGATGTGTTTTTTATCAAAATGTTTTTGGACTTGTTTGATCCAGTCTGATATCAGCTATGTTTCAAATCAGTAAAGGGTAAACAACAACAACATAAACAACAACAACAACAACACCAACAACAGCAACAACAACAGCAACAACAACAAACAACAACACCACCACCACCAACAAACAACAACAACACACACACACACACACATACCGGAAAACATTTTAATGTTACAATTCTTTCATGCAAAATAGAAAGATGTCTAGCGGAATAAAAAAAAAAGAAAACGATCATCTCTCAGATGAAAAAAAAAAAGCTTCATCAAGCTGAAGCTTTGAGTCGATCGACAGTATTTGTAGCGCAAAACTCCAGGTGTAAAAAATAATTTATCATTAATTTTCAAGATAGTAGAAGATAGATAGATAGATAGATAGATAGATAGATAGATAGAGATAGATAGATAGATAGATAGACAGATAGATAGATAGACGGACAAACAGATAGATAGATAGATAGATAGATAGATAGATAGATAGATAGATAGATAGATAGATAGGGAGGATGGAAGGTCGGGGGTGGGTAGTAACATAGCTAAGAAGGAAGGTAGGAAGATGGACAGGGAGGGGGGGGGGGGGGGGAGAGGGCTGTAAAATAGATAAATAGATAGATAGATAGATAGATAGATAGATAGATAGAGATAGAGAGATAGATCGACAAATAGATAGATAGACAGACAGACAAACAGACGAACAGGACATCCGAGAGACAGGCAGACAGACAGACAGATAAATACACATACAAACAGAGAGAGAGAGAGAGAGAGAGAGAGAGAGAGAGAGAGAGAGAGAGGAGGGGGGGGGGGGGTCAAGGTAAAATAAGTACGCTGTTTGGCTCTTGTTAAAAAAAAAAGGGTGTGACTGTTGGAGAAATTAACTTTAATTAAAACACAGCCTAGCGTCTAATACCAGACATAAAAAAACGTATCCGCTTGACATTTTTCGTACCAAATTTAGAAGGAATGAACGGCGACACGCTGAAACACACACAACAGCAAACAAACAGAGAAATGATTGTTCATAACAATTCAGGAATGTGACTGAAGGCCGAAAAGTCACTAGATGTGTGTGTGTGTGTGTGTGTGGTGTGTGTGTGTGTGTGTGTGTGTGTGTGTGTGTGTGCGCGTGCGTGCGTGCGTGCGTGCGTGCGTGCGTGCGAGCGCGCGCGCGAGTGTGTATTGTATATGTGTGTGTGTGTGTGTGTGTGTGTGTGTGTGTGTGTGTGTGTGTGTGTGTGTGTGGTGTGTGTGTGTGTGTTCGTTCGTTCGTACTTCTGTTTAACGTCTGTTCACTTTGAGTGATATTAGACGTGAATGAAAGAAGAGAGTGCCCTGACTGACTGAATGATTAAATGAATAAGCCTATGTGTTGTGTAAGCATGAATGTAGGCCTTTGTATGCGAGTGTGTGCGTGTATGAATCTGTATATGTGTCTAAACTGAACATTTAACAGATCAATCATCTTAAATACAACAGTTAGTGGGAAAAAAAAAATGAACATATAGCAAGAAAAACAAAAATCCATTCTCTATCAAGAATGATTCGAAAGTAGATCTTGCAAGTTTTTTTTCAGAAAAAAGTATTGGATCGCAAAGATGTTGGTAAGAAAGTAGTCAACTTGTGACAATTGAACAGAATATGGTTCAGTGTTATCTCTTTACCACAAATACAGTTAGTATTCTTACTAAACTTGTTTTTTTAAGCATTTAGCTTTAATCGATTTATAAGGGAAGATATTTGTCTGGAATAATAAACTGGAAGATCAGTCGTTTTTCTTAATACAAGGTCTAATGGAAAAGCTTCCCATTGGTTGGATGAAATCTCGGTAGGCGTATCAACATTTGTTTGAGCTCTCTTCCGTGCAGTCGATTCAAGGGTACGATAGCATTCCACTACTGACGGTTTTATTTTTAACTCAGAAAATGACCCTGCCTTTTTTAGCACCTTTTTTCGCAGCCCTATCAGCCAGTTCATTTCCAAGTATACCAGTATGCGAAGGAATCCAGCAAAATTCTATAAAAATGTCTTTAGACGCCAGACAGTATAAAAGATATTTAATTTCAAACACAAGGTCGGGTCGTGTCGATATATTGGAGGAGTCAAGGGCAAGTAGGACTGATTTTGAATCTACAAAGAAAACTACCTGAGCGATGTTAATGGGAAGCTCTGTTAGAAATTCCATTGCCATCATTATAGCTACTAATTCGGCTGTAAATATAGATAAATTGCTACGCGCGCGCGCGCGCGCGCGCGCGCGTGTGTGGGTGTGTGTGGTGTGTGTGTGTGCGTGTGTGTGTCCCTATCAGTAAAGTTTAAAGTTGACAAGGACGTAAGGTGTCAATTTGTGTTCGATTCCTTGCTTCTCTATTCTTTTATGTTTCTTTTTTCTGTCTGTTTTTCTTGGTTTCTCTCTTTGTTTCTTTGTTTGTTCCTTGCTCTCTGTCTGTCTTTCTTGGTTTCTCTTTTTTCTTTATTTATGTCTGTCTGTCTTTCTTGGTTTCTTTACTTCTTTTTATCTTTCTTTCTTTCTGTCCTTCTTTGTTTTATTTTTCTTTGTTTGCTTGTTTGTTTCTTTCTTTCTTGTTTTCTTTCCAGCTGCCTAATTTTCCGTTCCACTTTAGTGGCACTCATCCCACGCTTGTCTTTGTTCAGAGATGTTCCACTAGCGTGATTTTTTTTAATTTCTGAAAGAGATCAACATTTTTTTTCATCTGATCGTAAAGTTTACAGAGGAGGGGATTTTTAACAAAATTTCCTGTGTGTTTGAGAAGGTGCATGTTAAAGGGTTGTGTGAATTAGTTTTGTGTGTGTGTGTGTGTGTGTGTGTGGTGTGTGTGTGTGTGTGTGTGTGTGTGTGTTTGATGACTTATGAGTTGTACTTCAACGCAGTGTGACAGCTCTGACATGGCCCTCTGCGGTGGACTGGACTTTTAGCAACATTAGCTCATTTCTCATTCGGCAGCTCGTCCACCGCCGCCACTCAGTCCACAGTGAGCAAACAGTATCAATTTTGCAAACCCCACCAAAGGAGACACTGCATTGCTGCTGAGCCATCTCGGTGGTGTTCAGGGTGCCTGTTCTGATCCAAACACAGGCCAAACACCACCTACAAACCAAACCTCCCACTGACGGCATTAAGTATTTAGTCATGGAGCTAGAGTGAGCGAATGTCCCCCTACGGAGGGTGTCGCCACGTTCGTCCAACACCCATCCCCATGAGCGCTCCAATAAACGACAATCCTAATGTAAACTCATCCCATTAGAAACGTCGAGATGAAAACTGAAAGTGATGTCACTCTGAGAACATAGCGTGAAAGCCTGCAGATTTTTAAGACTTTTTTTTAAACGATTCTTTAATAAACAGATGTGTACATAAACAACTTATTGAACTGGAGCAACAACAAGCAAATGCTTATGATGTGCTCAGTGTTGAAAAAATTTAACAACAAAAAACACATCGGCGGATTGCATAAACAACATTGACACTTGAGACTTTTTGGATGATACCAATCAATAAGGACGATGCTCAGTATTTGGATAATGCAACGGGATTCCGTTCTAATCAGACTACATGACAGGTCTGTACTATATGCTTTTTGTTACACACACCCAGCGTCTAACAGGCTCGAGAGATACAGATACTTGCAGAGTTGGATAGGGACTTTTGAGCATTAAGAGGACGATCCTCGATTTAGTGCTTCCACTAATCCCCTCGACTGTGTTTTTGTAACACTTTCAATTCAGGCTAGGGGCTGGTCAGTGCCAAAAGCTCCAACAATTGAAATACTTCTGATGAGAATCAAACTGACGTTCTCCGAGCCTGCCTTTTTTTTCGACACTAACCACCACACCTACGTGTGCTTGAACTTTTTAAAATAAACGAATTTAAGGAGAAAAAAACAAAGGAAAAAACAAAACAAAACTAAAACACTACCTGCATATAAAACACAAGTAAAAAAAAAAAAAAATGACGCAGCATCTTTTCTGCTTACCGGTTACCGTCCTCCTGTCTCGATGATCTCCCTGTTTTCATTTTCTCAGTCCGCAGGATCTGAACCCGGAAGCGGAAAATGAGCCGCCATAACGGCAGTAGTTTAGGGGACGGGAAGTGCGCTAAGTGTGATGACGTGTCTTCCTCTGCCTTCCCCATTTGGCAAGCTTTCATGCCTGCCGATACGGGGGGAGCGCATGCACTCTGAGAAGAGTATTAGCAATCTGGTGCGCGGGTTTTCCTTTTTCTTTTTTTCTTTTCCTTTTTTTAATTTTTAGTTTTCCTCTTGTGTGTGTGTGTGTGTGTGTGTGTGTGTGTGTGTGTGTGTGTGTGTGTGTGTGTGTGTGTGTGTGTTGAGAAGTTAGGGTGTGGGATTGTGGGGTGTGGGGTGGGGATGGGGGTTGGGGGAGGGGATTCATTCATCTTCGTGTTTCGAGGAAGATGCGAAAGATATAACTCAATCATCACCCCCCAAACTTCTCTCTCTCTCTCTCTCTCTCTCTCTCTCTCTCTCTCTCTCTCTCTCTCTCTCTCTCTCCCCCAAACACAACTTTCTGCGCGCGCGAGCACACGTGTGTGTGTGTGTGTGTGTGTGTGTGTGTGTGTGTGTGTGTGTGTGTGTGTGTGTGTGTGTGTGTGTGTGTGTGTGCGTGCGCGCGCGTGTGTTTGTGTGCGTGTGTGTCTGTGTAATTTAGACTTAAAACCGCTGTAACAGCCCATTCTTACCGCCCCTCTGTAACTTACCCCGGGGTAAGTCTGGGCTAGCCTGCTTTTACCCCCGGGGTCATTCCAGGACTAGCTGGAACTTACCCCCCTCCCCCTCCCCTTGTTGGAACTGCCCCCCCCCCCCCCCCCCCCCCAGTCATCTACATTGTACAAGGTACACAGGCACTCAGGAGACACTAATTAGCTGTAGAAATAGTTAAAATCCCTGATATACATTAAAGTGATTAAAGTGACCAATGGTCAGTTACACTGACCACTGGTTGTCTGCAGTGCACAAGGTGTACAAACACTCATGAGACACTGATTAACTGTAAAATAGTCGAATTATCTGATTTACGTCATAGTGACCAGTGGTCAGTGGCACTGACCACCAGTCGTTTGGATTGTACAAGGTACACTGGTACTCGGGGAACTATAATTAGCTGTGAAATAGTAAAAATCTCCGATTTACGTCATAATGACCAGTAGTCAGTGGCACTGACCACAAGAAATCTACATTGTACAAGGTACGCAAGCACTCGGGAAACACTAATTAGCTGTTAAATGGTTAAAATCTCCGAATTTATGTCATAATGACCAGTGGTCAGTGGCACTGACCACTAGTCATCTGCATTGTACAAGCTAAGGTACACAGGTACTCAAGAGACTCTAAATAGCTGTAAAATAGTTAAAAAGAGGCAAACCGGGATGAAGCAACAACGGTACTTGGTCACAACGACACGTGTTCACAACAACATTTTGCACAACTGCGCTTGGTCACATTGGCATGTGTAGCCGTCTTTCTTTCCAACGCATACATGGGCGTACTCACACACCCGAATATTGACCCACGCATGTAAGCTAGCGCGAGAAAAAGTTAATACGTATCTGTTAGTGAACCAGGTGTGTGTGTTGGGGAGGGGGGTTGGGGGAAGTAGGAGGTCCATCTAATGAGAAGAGTCTAGAACTACACTTTGTCTAAACCAGCTGACTGGAAATGGGAGAGTGGGTGTAAATATGCAGGCTAACACATTTTTTTTTAAAAGGCGGGTGTGTGTGTTGTTGGGAAAAGGCAGAGGAAAACCCTGAATAACCCTCTCTTGTTTGAAGAGTGGGGTGGGGTGGAGGAAGATTCCAAATAGTCCTAGACTGACCAGGGGAAGGGGGGGTGGGTGTAAGTACAGGTTAGCCCAAACTTACCCCCGGGAGGAGAGGTGGGGGGGAAGTTCTAGCTGGTCCTAGAATGACCCCTGAAGGTAAAAAGCAGGCTAGCCCAGGCTTACCCCGGGTAAGTTCCAGAGGGGAGTAAGAACGGGCTGTTACACCGGATCTCATGTAAATGTCAACCTAAAAAAAAAAAAAAAAAAGGAAGAAAAGTTAAACCGCTTTTGATAAAATGTGCTCAGGCTTTTTGAAGTTTTTTTGTGCGTGTTTTTTTCTTTCTTTCTTTCTTTCTTCTTCCGCACGTTTCTTTTCTTCTTGTGTGCATGTGTTGCGGGTCTGAAGCGATTTTTTTTTTTTTTTTTGCCAAAGAGGGTCTTTGAGAGTTTTAAACTTTTTTCACTCGTGTCTGCTAGCGTGAAAATGACTTAAAGTTGCAGACATATGACATGATTCTTGCGGAGATACGACTGTGCCTGTTAGAGAGAGGGGTACTTGTTTTGTCTTGGGACTCTTTTCCAAGCCCAGTCTGTCCTCACCTGCATTGATCAGGGCACCATAGGGCATGCCCAGTGGGAAAGGGAGATCGCAGTCTGTCCTCTCCTGCATTGATTAGGGCACCATGACGTCTTCCCAGTGGGAAAGGGAGATCGCAGTCTGTCCTCTCCTGCATTGATTAGGGCACCATGGGGCTTGCCCAGTGGAAAAGGGAGATCGTAGTCTGTCCTCTCCTGCATTGATTAGGGCACCATGGGGCATGCCCCAGTGGAAAAAGGGAGATCGCAGTCTGTCCTCTCCTGCATTGATTAGGGCACCATGAAGCCTGCCCAGTGGGGAAAGGGAGATCGTAGTCTGCCCTCTCCTGCATTGATTAGGGCACCATGAGGCCTGCCCAGTGGAAAAGGGAGATCGCAGTCTGTCCTCTTCTGCATTGATTAGGGCACCATGACGTCTTCCCAGGGGGAAAGGGAGATCGCAGTCTGTCCATCTCCTGCATTGATTAGGGCACCATGGGGCATGCCCAGTGGAAAAGGGAGATCGTAGTCTGTCCTTGATTAGGGCACCATGGGGCATGCCCAGTGGGAAAGGGAGATCGTAATCTGTCCTCTCCTGCATTGATTAGGGCACCATGGGGCATGCCCAGTGGGGAAAGGGAGATCGCAGTCTGTCCTCTCCTGCATTGATTAGGGCACCATGGGGCATGCCCAGTGGAAAAGGGAGATCGTAGTCTGTCCTTGATTAGGGCACCATGGGGCATGCCCAGTGGGAAAGGGAGATCGTAATCTGTCCTCTCCTGCATTGATTAGGGCACCATGGGGCATGCCCAGTGGGAAAGGGAGATCGCAGTCTGTCCTCTCCTGCATTGATGAGGGCACCATGAAGCCTGCCCAGTTGGGAAACGGAGATCTTTTCTCTGCGCGGTGGTGCTTTGTTTAATGCAAATGTGCAGACGATGTTTCTGAGGCTGCCCGAAGACCATCTCGCTTTCTGTCTGTGTTTGTGTTTGTTTTTTCTGTCCCTGTCTGTGTGCCTGTCACTGTGTCTGTATATCTATCTCTGTATCTCTATCTCTGTCTCTGTCTCTGTGTCTGTCTGTCTGTCTGTCTGTCTGTTTGTCTCCCCCCCCCTTCTCTCTCTCTCTCTCTCTCTCTCTCTCTCTCTCTCTCTCTCTCTCTCTCTCTCTCCCTCGTTCGCTCGAAAATTCGCTCTTGCTCTTCACCTTGAGTGAAAAACATTGCGTGCGCGCTTGTGTGTGTGTGTGTGTGTGTGTGTGTGTGTGTGTGTGTGTGTGTGTGTGTGTGTGTGTGTGTGTGTGTGTTTTGGGGGGGGGGGGGGACTATTTTGAACAGTCATAGATTACATTGCTTTTTTTTTTGTAATTTCTGTCTCCCCAGCAAGTCACACAACTAGATTTGGCTCCCAATGACTCTTTCCAAAGTTTCTCCCAAATGCATAGTTTGGTACGGCAGTAATTCCATGTTTCTTTTCTTTCTAACTATTCAGCCCATACCCGTCAACATGATG
>JADBJO010024093.1:0-2500 GCA_016801955.1 Conus betulinus | reverse complement strand
AGGCAGACAGACAGATAGACAGACAGATACAGACACAGAGACAGACAGACAGACAGACAGAGGGGGCGCATTCGGATGAAGAAAAGCCGCTCGTCAGCTCAAATCGCCTTACCTTCAGAACAAAAGGTCGCGAAAGCCAAATGTTGACTGAACGTGAGATGGTATACTCTTGTTTCGCACGCACGCCGGTCAGCCTTAAACACACCACTGTACTGTTGTTTTGAGAACACCGTCTTTGTGAAAAACCTCGTCTGCAACGCGATGCACAGGACATTGAGCAAGTTTCCCATCACCACCACCGCGACCGTTCGGGTCTCGCGAGTTTGGAAAAGGGTCGCGTATATTTCCTAGTCATCACGCGAGAGTTTTTCCTTAGATAATTATGGTGAGTGTCTGTTTGATCTTATCGGACCTACTACCTGACTGGATAGAGCGCGTTTTGACTGGCAGAGTAAGATTACTTTTTAAACCAGACATGATACGGATGTCTTCGCTTCTCAGTTCTGCCGTTTGGCCGATTCTAGGGAAAGGTCCAGTGACGGTGAGGAAGACTCACTGACCGTAGGGAAAGTTCTGTTGACAACGGGAAAGACTGTGACCCAGGATTTTCTTCAGAGAGCACGTAAGACTTCACGGCGGAAATTTGGCCGTGTCTGTAGTTGTACTGTCATCACCTGTCACTGAACAGCAACGAGCGAAGCTGCAGGATGCACACGGCAGTTGCTTGACGGTGAGTGTTTTTTGCCGGTGGGCTCTGCAGTCATGAAATATGGACTCGTACACCCATAGGAACGCTCCCCGTGGAGGGTTTGTCGTGCCATATCCAGTGGCAATTACACAGTGGCATATGCCAGGGAGTAATTATGTTCCTCACATGTTAATGGGATGCCCTGTGCCTGCCTGTACCCTATTTGAACACGGCGCAGGCTTCCCAAGGGTGGCGCAGGATTGCTCCC
The DNA here is from genome assembly GCA_016801955.1 of Conus betulinus. Lineage (NCBI taxonomy): Eukaryota > Metazoa > Mollusca > Gastropoda > Neogastropoda > Conidae > Conus > Conus betulinus. The sequence goes on along the minus strand of JADBJO010024093.1, from coordinate 1,544 downwards.
AGCTGGTTTGTTCGGCAGTTGAGAACAATGGTTTCTCTTGGTCTCAACCCGTACCTTTGGATGTATTCTTTTTTTTCATATTGAACCAAACAAAAAAAAATCTGTGGCCTTTATTTCCCAATACTTTAACTTCGTTTGGGACTAGCTGGCAACCGTTTCTCTAGACTGGTGTGTATGCTGGACAACGATGGCGTGATAACTGGTCTGGTTAGTAACATGCTTCAGCTGTGTGTGAACACAATGTCACAAATCTGTCATGGTGTCAACCAGTTGCAAGCAGGCTGGGACGCTCCATAGTCTCTCTTCTTTGCTAAATTTATTGAATTCTGATCCAGGTTCAGAATTTAGATAATATGTCGAAAAACTATAAGTAACCAGATAATGTTCCGGCAATAATTTTTAAAATTTAGGAATGAAACTGTATTCTATGTTTGAGAACAGACCCCATATCTATCCCCTCCAAACGGGGGGGGGGGGGGGGGGGGGGGGGGGGGGGGGGGGGGGGGGGGGGGGGGGTGGGGGGGGGGGGGGGGGGGGGGGGGGGGGGGGGGGGGGGGGGTGAACGAAAAGATATAGGGTCTGTTCTCAAACATAGAATACAGTTTCATTCCTAAATTTTGAATCCATATAAGGTTGCCTTATACTCATGTTCTGAGTGTATGTAGGGTGTATATATATATATATATATATATATATATATATATATATGTGTTTGTGTGTGTGTGTGTGTGTGTGTGTGTGTGTGTGATGGAATTGGTGAAGGCTTATGATATAGGGGAAATCACAGTCAAATATGTTCTGCTTTCTGTATGTAGTTTTTGTTTGAATGCTCTCCCTTGTGAACTGTAATTCACACCCCAGTGAATGCCCCAAGTTGTTCTTTTCTCTGATTCACAGCTCACTGTGACATGCATGCCGGTCGTGAATGGTAGAATTCGGAATGGTGGGCGACCCCATTTATACCTGCATCTTATTATACTGTAAGTGGCGTTGATTTTTATGTAGTATCTTATACTGAATGTTTTATACCCACTGTTTTTATTTTCTCTCTTGTATGATTATTCAATTATTGAATTGAGAGGTATAGTTAAAACCTGTCGTTGTTATCCTGTCCTAACCCTTCTATCTTATTCACCTGTAGTCTATCATTTTTCTATCCTTGTATCCCCCCCCCCCCCCCCCCTCCCCCCCCCCCCCACCGTATTTGTTTACGCTTCATGCTGTCTCTCTCTAAAATTTTTTTTTTTTTTTTTTAATAAATCTAAAGCCCCCCCTCCTCTCCCAACCCCCACCCCTCCCCCCCCACCCCCAAACACCCCCTCCACCCACCCGCCGCCTTACCCGTCCGATTACGTCTATTTTCTTTGATCCACGCTGCCTTAGTTTCATATCATGATTCTATTGCTCAACCATAGTTTAATATTGCCCATTTATGGTATGTGCGGTTACTTAATTAGGTTAGGGATGGATTAACTCTTAGACTTCCTTTCCTTGTTACCTTTTTGTCTGATTCTTCCTCCGCAACTTATTCTGTTGTAAAACAC
>JADBJO010024092.1:0-12500 GCA_016801955.1 Conus betulinus | reverse complement strand
ACCCTGCATGTACTTTTCACGCACTCATATCATGTCCTATACTCTCACCCCTGTCACATCCTGAAAGAATGTGCATCCTGTATGCTCACCATATCATGACATTCATCCTCCCAGTCCTCCCCCCCCCTCCCCCCAATATCATGCTCTAAAATCTGAGACCCCCGTACCCAAAACCATGTCACACCCTGAAATCACCCTCCCCCACCCTTCGCTACCCCACCCGTGTAAGGTGCTGAACCCCCCACCTCCCCACCCTATAGTTCTACCCATGTCACGCCCCTAAAAACTGACGCACTCTTCCCCCATCCCTGTACCCATAACCTGTATCATGATCTGAAATCCCCACCCCCATTTCCATCCACGTGACGCCCCGAAGTCCGCACCCCCGTGTACTCCCACCGGCCACATCCTGAATCAGCACCTCGGCCTATGTTACACCCTGTTTTCTACGCCCTCCATCCCGACCCCCCCCCCCCCCCCCCCTTATCATGTCCGGTATTTGCACCTCCCCCTCCCCCGCTTCCCAACCCATATCATGCCCTGCATCTGCGACTGCCGTACCATCACGATTGTTATACGCTGCATCCACGTCCTCCATATCCGCCATCACGTTGTGCACTACATCCCCGTTCCCCTCACTTCACCCATGTCACGCCCTGCAATACACGCTCCCTCCAACCCATCATGCCCACGCATGTGCATCCACCCTGCCGCCCCTCCTCCCCCCATTCTCCTCTCTTTCCTTACTCCCATTTCGAGCGCTGTAACCATTCCCCCCTCCCCCGTCCAGGTTTGCCCACCCATGTCACGCCCTGCATACACACGCTCCTCTCCAACCCATCATGCCCCACACGCATGGCCCACCCTGCCCCCCCCCCCCCCTCTCCTCCCTTTCCTTACTCCCTTCCATTTCGAGCGCTGTAACCATTCATTCCCCCCTCCCCTCCAGTTTGCCCCACCCATGTCACGCCCTACTTCTGTGCCCCCCTTGTCCCAATACCACCCACCGTGCCTCGACCTTCACCTGCGCCCTCTCTGCTCCAGTGACACTAGTGTCACGACCATCGTCCGCGCACCCTCTGCTCGATTAAAGCTCTCCATGTAGCGGCCTCCATCCATCCCTTCTGCCCCAGTACATACACCCGAGTCACACCCGTCATCCGCGTCGTCTCTGCTTCAATTCACCCACTATTTCATGCCCTTCATCTGCCGGCCCCTCTGCCACAATATGTCCACCTGTGTCACGAACACTCTATATCCATGCCCCCTCTGCCCCCAGTATGCCCCCACGTCACGCCCCTCTGGCCCAATACGCCCCACCCATCTCGCGCACTCACTCCACACCCCCCCCCCCCCCTTAATACGCACACCTATGTCACGCCATTCAGCCGCACTCTTTTAACCAAAACCCTCACCTACGTCACGCCCTTCATCCGCACCCCAGCCCCCCCAACTGCCCGATTACTCCCCCCATGTCACGCCCTTCAATCGCGCCCCTCTGCACAATACATCCCCCACGTCACCCCTTCACCAGCCCCTTCTGCCTCAACACGCCCAAACACGTCACGCCCTTCATCCGCCGCTCTATTACGCTTATCCTCGTCACGCACTTCGTCTGCTCCTCTGCCCTGATACGCCCACCACGTCACGCCCTTCGTCCGTTGCCCTCTCTTCTCAACTACGTCCACCCGTGTCACACATTGCATCGATGCCCGCATACGCCCACCCTGAAATCTTTTACTTCCCATTTCCCCGCTCATGTCATATCCCTTACCCCTCATCCATGTCACGCCCTGACATCTGTGCATCCTGTGCGCCCATCCATGTCACGCCCTGATATCTGTGCATCCTGTGCGCCCATCCATGTCACGCCCTGATATCTGTGCATCCTGTGCGCCCATCCATGTCACGCCCTGATATCTGTGCATCCTGTGCGCCCATCCATGTCACGCCCTGCGTCTTCCATATCTATACCAATCTATACCAAGGTCTAAACTCCGCCTCTCCTCCACCCAAATCCACATCACACCCTGAAATCAGCCTCCCCCACCGTTTCCTCTACTCCAACCATGACATGCACTGATCACCCGCCTTCCCCCTTACAAAACTGACGCACCACCTCCCCTTCCCCATACCTCAATCTACTATCACGATCTGAAATCCAGGCTCACAAACCCCATGAAGCCCTGAAATCTGCATTCCCTGTATTTCACCCAATGTTACACCCTGCATCGGCGCCCCCTGCAAACCCGTCTATGTTATGCCCCGTCTCCACCTCTCCCCCCCACCCCCTCCCATCCATTCCCCCCACCCATGTCATGCCCTGTACTTGCACCTCCCCTTCTCCCATTCCCCCATCCATGGCACGCCCTGCATCCGCGACGCCATACCCCCACCAATATCATACACTATGTACCCAACACCCACAATCACGCCCTTCATCTGCATCCATTCCGCCCAATACGCCTACCCACGTTCACACCTTTCATCCACATCCCCTCTGACCCAATACGCACTGCCCCAAGATGCCCACCCGTCACACCCTACATCGGCGCCCCTTATACGCCCACCCCGTCATGCCCTGAAATCTTCATTCCCCATTCCCCAACACGTCACGCCCTGTACCTTAACCCATGTCAGCCCCTGAAAACTGTGCACACCCTGTACGACCATCCATATAACGCCATCCTTACCCTACCCCCACCTATATCATGCTCTGAAATCCGCACCCCCCCCCCCCCTCAATCCCTCTCCTTTACCCCCACTCATGTAAGGCCCTGTAATTCTACGCGCCCATCCCCTTGCCTCCCCCTCAAGAACCCCAACCTATGTCATGATGTGAAATCCGCTTCCCCTACTTACTACCCATTTCAAGCTCTGAAGTTTGCGCTTCCTGTACTCTCTCTCTCCCCTCCCACCCGCTCCCCCTATACCCCTGACCCATATTACGCCTCGCTTCTTCATTCCCCACTCCTCCCATCAATGCCCCCACCCATGTCGAGCCCTGAAATTTAGCGCTCCCTGTACACCTACCCATATTACACCCTGCATTTGCACATCCTCCCCGTCACCCCATCCATGTCAGGCCCCCAGAACCGCGACTGCCCCATCTCTTACCCAGGTCACACGCTGTTTTTCAACGACGACGTTGTACGCTGCATCCGCGACCCCCGCACCCATGGCATAGCCTGCATCCGCGTTCCAAGTATCCCCACACGTCATACCCTGTGTTTGCTTCTCCTCATCCGTCTTCTGCGTACGCCCATTTCTTGCCACGACCAGCATCCGCGGCCCGTGTACCACCCACCCCGTGTCACGCTCTGCATCTGTGCCTCACGCAGAAGGAAGGAATAGATTGCTGGATGACCGATTGACCGACTGACGAACGATTGGACGAATGACCGATTGACCGAACTGAATGAATGAATGAATGAACGCTCAACTGACCCGAAAAAAATGACTCAAGTCCAGCGACCGACTGACACCAGTGACATGACTTAAAAAAACTTAATTACCCACCGACTGAATGACTTGACTTGACGACCGACTGGACCGGAATGGATGGAACGAACGACCGACTTACCGAACGGATGACGACTTGGACGACCGACTGACCAAATGAATGACTTGAAACGACCCGACTGAACCCTATGAAAGCTCAGCCTCTCTCCCTCTCCCAAATCAAGACTCTCATCCGCCCCTCTCCTCTCTCCGACTCGTATCTCCTCTCTCCCGTCGTTATCTTTTTTGCTTTCTGTGTTAGCATTTAAGTGAGAGAGAGAAGAGAGAGGAAAGAGAGAGAGAGAGAGAGATAATATGATTATGATAGATGGAATGAGGAGGAGGAGGAGGAGGAGGAAGAGGAGGATGAGTTGAGTTAGGGAGGAGGAACGCATCTACAGAGACACCTCGAGAATGATGAATGAGAAGACGATGTTATGAGTAGCATGTTAGAAGGATAATGACTCGACGGATTGGAAACGTGCAAACTGATGACGGAGACTTGGAGAAAAATAGGAAGACCCTGATATGAACAAGACGGTCGGGAGAGACTACGACACGACGGAAATCAGGACGAACCGAAGTGATTGATCAGCCGCAAACACCAGACGATAACTGACACTTAAGATGGGCATGGGACACCCAAAGGTAAAAGCAGCTTGAGACTTATGATGGACTCTTGGATTCTTCTACTCCTTGTTCTTTAACCTTTGTTTTGTGTTTGTTTTTTGTTTTGGTTGTTTTTTGTATAGTTAACCTTTTTATCATCGTGCTTGTTGTCATTTTGTTGTGTTGTCTGGTCAATTTGGTTCTTTGGGTTGATTCTCCTTGCTTTTCGGTGGTCTGTTTGGGGAATGGTGTACATTGTGTTATCGGTGGTTTTTTGAAGTACAGTTACTAACATAATGATAATTTGGAAAAAAAATAATTATTTGTTTTTTGTGGTTTCATTTTTGATTACCTACAAAGTGTCAACGAAACACTTGTCGTTGGTGGTTTTAGATAGTATTCTGTTAGGTCTGTGCTTGTTGTTTCTTTGGTTTTTAGTGGTTTGTTTGAGGGGGGGCCTGGTCGGGGTGATTATGAGGTGAGGCTGATGTGGAGATGTGTCTTTGTCATGGGCAGACGGCCCCACACCTCGAACGAAAAACCAAAAAGAAGTGCACTTGCATGTTCATACCTAGTACGTATTGTCAAATAGGAAACCTCAAAAGCTGTTTTCGTGCCCCTTAAACGAGGGCCATGCGTCCGCTAGTAAATGGTCTTCGACCGGCGTTCGACGAGAAGAGCGTGGGGTGTTCGGGCTTATCGAGGCCGACACAATAGAACAGACCGCAGACCTCTGTAAGGTGCGGGCGTGTGTGACTCTGTGAGGTAGGATGAGTGCGTTTGGTGTGTTTCGCGCAAGCGCACATCGCCCCCAGCACACCCACACAACGCCAAAAAAGCCCCCCCCAACCCGCGATCATTAATAGCATACACGCAATTCACAGTCCTACGATGAACGTCGAGTGACGAGAAGCCATCCGTGAGCAAGTTATGTGCAGGCGGTTCGGAGCTAAAAAAGAAGCCCAAAACACCACCGCTCGGGCGCACAAACCACGCGCAGTACCAGTGGGGATTTGTTTGTGGGGGTCGGGTTGCAAGACACGACAACTGGTGGAGAAGGTAGGGAACCAGGGCGGGTCGACGAAAAGGGGCAACGTGTGGACACCCTGCTTGTTGGGGATGAAGGATCCTGCCAGAAGATGGGGGAAGTGAGTCCCCGCACAACGTGTGCCAAGGTAAAGCGGAAGGGCCAAATGAGATGCGCGCATTTCATGTCTCTCTAGACTAAACTCGCCAAACGAAAAGATACCCAATGCAATTACGGACCGGGGAATATATCACCCCAGGGACAACGAAAACCAAGCTCAAAACATGCGAGGGATGATTACCAATTCTTTATCACTGGAACCAATGAACACAAATATGAAAGAGGAGCAAAAGACAACACGACCCGAGACATGAAGAAGAAAATGTGATCGAACAGAATATACGGGTAGAGAGAAGAAAAACAGTGCGGGATATGTGCACAAAAGAAGCAACGACGAGAGAAAAATCATGGCACACCAAAAGAAGAGGAGTGAAAGGAGAGCGAAACACTAAAAGCGGTTACGAGAGTCAAAGTTGGTGGAGAGAGGCAGAAAAAGCAAAAAAGCGAACAATGCTCCGCAAGAACCACAAAGAAAGCAGCAGTAGCACCACCCAATAGTAGCAGAATACGAGTTGAGTGGACTGGGACACTAAGGATGGAAACGGAGTACCCATAACCGAAAGCAGAATTCTAAAAGGAACGAAATGAAAAATCCGAGGAAACACATGCAACACCCAAAGAGGCAGGCGAGACCCAATACCCCAAAAGAAACAGGTCAAAAGAGATGAGTCCCGGGGAGAACATGAAGGGTGAGAGTGATTGAAACAGTTGGTTGTCAATTCCAGGTCAATTGGGAAAAAAGAGGAGAGAAAAAAAAGGAGAGCGAAAGAAGAAGGGGAAAAAGGAAGAAAAAAAAAAGAAACCGGCGGAAAGGCCAAGAGACAACCAAAAAGGGGCGAGTCCAGGTGGGAGGGCGCAAACGTTGTTTTTGTTTTCTCTATTTCGTATGCTCCTAATGTCTGTATCTTTGTGGGGTTATTTTGTATAAATTTTCCTTGATCTTTAAATTTTTTTTTGTTTTCACTATGACCTTCTTTTTTCGGTTGTGTTCCGTTTAACTGTCTTTCTCGAGGCTTTTTTTTTAAATCTCCTCGTGTTTACTTTTTGCCACTCGTGTATTCCTGTGCTATTTGTTAGGTGTTTTTGTTTTCTCGGGGGCTAGGTGGGATGTGTGATACGAAAAAAAATAAAAAGCCTGAAAAAAGAATAAGCAAAAAAAGGGGGGAAGCAAAAAATAGTAAATTGGAAGTACGAGAATCAAGAAAGAAATGGGAATAAAAAGCACTGACGAGGGGGAGGGGAAAAGTAAAGAGACTGAAGAATGGAGGGGGGGAGAAGGGAAGAGTGAGAGAGCATTATAGTGTTGGTATTATGGCGGGCGAATGTAGTGTATGGGCAGCTGCGCTGGCGAAGGTGCGACCGGTCATGGGTTTACGTTTGTTTTTTTTACTGAGCACAACAGACCCGACACGAGGGGAGGTCGATCCACCAACAATCCGTTCGCGTTGTCGTCTTAAAAAAGTTTGACGTATTCTCCGGCCTGCGGGTCTCACCAAGCGCATAAATGCATTCAATACACAATACCCCCCGGAAAAAACAATATATTTTCCCCCTCGTTTGCGGGATATGCGAGTGCCCGGCGTGTGTTTTAATGTGGGTGGGTGGATTTATCCATTAATTCTATTCTCCAGTGAGAAGAGCTGTCATGAGGTTGTACCAGCCCCTTCTAATTTGCCTTTGTACGAACGCACTGGGGTTCGTCTGAGGGAGCGTAGGATGGCCGTGCGAGGGGTTGTGGGTCTGTGGGTGGGGTGGGGTGTGGATGATCTGGGGTGATGGAGGGAGGTCAAGGAGGAGGAGCAACACCGACAAACGGGTGTCGGGGGTGGGTGGGGGGGGAAGTCTGGCGCTACGTGACAGCACTGTGAAGGTGTGGGTAATGAGAAAATAGAGTAAGAAGCGCCTCTGTTGGGAGTGGAGCGCTGACGGGGTGGTGGTGGGGGGTGGGCTGGGGGCGAGAGGAGGGTCGTCTGAGATTTCGTTCCAGATGTAAAAGTGGTAGGTAAGCAGACGAAAAACGGCTGAGACCAACGTGGGACGTCGGCGGATTCCAGCCAGGTGGTCGTACAGGTGCGAACCGACATTTGGTTCACGGTCTTTTGGTTGGGTGCAAAACTTGAGAGGGGCTGGGATGTATGTAGAACACAAGGTTGAATAGCAGCGGCATCGGATCATCGAGAATGAGCAAACGGCAAGGCGATGTGTGTCCAACCGGCACGGGGCTTTTCAGGATAGGCGATGCGTGATCAAAACCAGTAATCAGGTGGGCGGTCAAGGAAGAAGAAGAATAAACACAAGAAGAAGAGAGAGAGAGAGATAAAGCTGGGAAGTCATGGTGAGTGACGAGGGAAACTGATATGTGGGATGGGGAGATCAACACAAGCCGGAGGGGGCATCCGTGTGGGGGTTCTCGGACCAGTACAAAGAAAAATTGGTTAACACCCGTGGGGAAGTCCGTCAAAAACAGTAACCATTTGTCAAACCAGACAACATTGCAGTGGAGATGACGTCCACACACGCGCCCCGGTGCGCCGGGTCCGAGGCAGCTGGGCTACGCTTTGCCCAGCGTTTTCCCTGTCCGTGGGGTGCAGTGGTGTGCCTCGCACATACAGCAAGGTGACGATGGGGCTCAACTCAACATTCGCTCCGCAGTACGGAGCGCAACACATTAGGAGAGATAGTGGCAGGGGGAAGTACTATTGGGGTTAAGTAGAGGAGGGTTGTAGGTAGATATATTATAGACTAGGAAATCGCGGCGGGTGCGCGTGCGGGAGCAACGCACGCCGCGCGCACCAACACACATATCTAGGAGAACACCACGCGGGGCACGAAAACACATCTCTTTCTCTCACGGGGTGGCCTTCCTGTCTTCCGTGTCGCTTTTTTCCACGTCTCGTCGTGCGGGGCGGGCACACACACTCAACAGAGGTGTATCATACAGACAGACGACATGACATGGGACGAGGGGGTGTCAAAACGACAGTCACCCTTACAACCATCACGTTTAGCTACACAACACAGGAATTTACACAACGCCGCTGCTCACTGGCTAAATGTGCCGCGCACACATATACATTCACAACAACCACGAGGCAAACACGGCACACATCACAGATTTCACACATTCCATTGTGCACGTGCGCATTCGCGGCACCGCTACTAGACCACAGACACAGACCACACACACACCTGGTCACTGCCCACAGCCACACACACACACACACTGTTGGCCACCCACACACATGCTCTCTAACACACACACTGCCTGACACAGCCACCATTCCCAAATGAGAAAATAGATAAGTTATGATCATAATGATAACATGATGCACTCATGTGAGGACAGAATCTCACACGAGTCTGTGTCAGACTCAACAGAGTACGAACATTACGAATAAGGAATCATGGACGGGGACAAACGTGAGAAGTTTGTCAGCGATGGATAGCCCCAGATGGAGCGGTATGACAGTACCGGAATGAGGTGTGATCTTTGAGTAGATGAATCAACGAAGGAAAGGGATATTGTGTATGAAAGACCAAAACCTGTAGAAGGTGCGCTGTGGTTTGCAGGAATCTGTGAGGAAGACGGAAGGAATAGAATAACACACACAAGGAAAACAAGAAACCGTGAAGGTTTACGAACAAAATAAAAACAAGAATATTGTGAATGATCGACTGGGTCCTGTACACGGGAAGTATCGAACGTGATTAAAGAAAAGAGCGTGAGGTGTATGCACGAAAGGAACTGACAGGTGGAAGGTTTGGGGTTGAATAATGGACAGTAGACAAAAAAAAGAACGGTGAGACAGAAGGAAGGGAAAACGCGAGAATGATGAAAGAGACGCGAAGAAGAACGTGAAAATGATGAAAACAAATTCGAAAACTAACTGTACAGAGTGATAAAGGGCATTTCGGACAAGAAGGCAAGAACTGAGGATGTGCGGAGGATTTGGCCCCGATGGATATGAAAACAAGCAAACACGAAATGGTTAAAGGATGGACGAGAACCATAAGATGACCATGACCGATATGATTAAAGCATCAGAAATCTGCATGAATGATGGGTGAGGTGTGAAAGAGAATGTGATATATATGAAGCGTTAGTGAACAGAAGAATGGCGAATATGCTTCATGATGTGTGAAAGCTGCCGGGACATAATTGTGGATGGGAAATAACACAAGAACGATTAAGGATGGGATACGAAGAAAAGAAGGGGGGAGTGTGAGATCAATGGATTAGTGAACGCTGGACAGCAAGGGAATGGTGTAGTGACAGCCAGAAATAAGAAAGGAAACAGACTGACTGACTGCAACCATTTACTGTCAGATTACATTGTTGGTTTGTTGTACTGACAAAGGAAAGAAACAGACGGATGATGAGTGTTTGCAATTAGAGAAGAGGAGAGAATTGAGAATGATAATGGGAAACTGGATGAGAGAAGGGGATAGGAGGGAAGAACCTGGGAATCGTGGATTCATGATAATAGGACATCGTCAGAGTAATCCAATGATGAATGGAATGAGAAGTAAACGAGAGAAAAACGAATGATGACCGCGGTCAGAAAAGAAGAACGAGAGAAGACTGAATGACAGACGAAATTTGAGAAGAGAAAGTGGGAATGGTAAATGATAAACGTGATGAAGAGAATGACCTCGAAATGGTGAGACGTGAGAACAAAGCATTTAGGAGACGGGGTGGAAAACCTGAGAATGATAATGTTGGACAGTAGAAAGCTTGATAAGGTTGAATGTTTGAACAGGAGAAACAATGAAATAATGAAAGGTTTTGATCAGGGAAAAGGTCAAAATATGAATGTTTGGTGGGGAAAGAGTGAATATGATAATTTTGGACCGGGGAAGCGTGAGAATGATAACATGTTGGTATGGAAGACAACGTGAAAATGAAGCATTTTAGAGTGACTGAAAACATGATAATAATGAATGTCGGGCCGGGGAAATATGAGAATAATGTACGGAGGACAGTTGAAAAAAATGTAAACATAATGAATGTTCGACTGCGGTAAATATGTATGATGTGAATGAATTTGGAGCGGGGGGGTGGGGTGGGGTGAGAGGGGCGTGAACAAATAATCATGTAGGGTAGAGAGTCCTTGAAAATGATGAATGTTGGACTGAGAAATGCGAGAACGATGACTGATTGCGACAGTGGGTGGGGGTGGTGGTGTGGCGTGCGGTGGGTGTGTTTTAGTGTTGGTGGTGTGTGTGTGTGTGCGGGGGATGTACAAAATAGTTGAATAGGGGAAGAGACGAGAGTGATGACTATTGAACAGGGAGGAGAAGGGGGCGGGGGAGGCCTGAGAATGATGATTCGGTATCTACCGATGCTGTAACTACGGGAATGGCGTAGGATAATATTGGACTGCGCATAAAAAGGCGAGAAGGATGATAATGGACTGCAGAAAAATGCGAGAATGAATAATCAATGGACTGCAGAAAAAGGCGAGAAGTGATGCATAATGGACCTGCAGAAAAAGGCGAGAAGAATGCATAATGACTGCATAAAAAGGCGAGAAGGATGCATAATGTACTGCATAAAAGGCGAGAAGGATGCATAATGGACGCATAAAAAGTGCTAAAGTATGCATAATGGACTGCAGAAAAAGGCGAGAAGGATGCATAATGGTACTGCAGAAAAGGCGGAAGGATGAATAATGGACTGCAGAAAAAGGCGAGAAGGATGAATAATGGACTGCAGAAAAAGGGAAAGGATGTCAATAATGGAGTAGGCAAAAACAATCGAATGGTGAACATTGGACGGGAAGTGGTGTGGTGTGTGTGTTGTGTTTGTGTTGTGTGTGTTGTGGTGTGTGTGTGTGTGTGTGTGTGGTGCAGCAGTAAGAGAGACGAAGGGGGAGGGTTGAAACTCACGAATATTAGACTGAGGGGGATGTGGGGGCGTGGGGGGGGGGGGGGGGGGGGGGTCGGGTGAGATGACCCATGCTGGACTGTAGGAAAAAGGTGAGAACAATAGATGTTCCACTGAGGGAAACGTGAAAATGTTGCACGGAAAAAGCGAGAATGATGACTATAAGACTGGGGGGCGGGAGGACGGGAAGAAGGGGGGGGGGGGGGGGGGGGGGGGGGGGGGGGGGGTGTTGAGGGGGGGTTGGGAGGGTTGGAGGGAAATGGGTTAGAATGCAACGTGTGCCGCGCTGCTGGGCGGGAGGGCACCTGTCACGGGCGCACCGAATACGCGCGCACTGACCGGGAGGAGAATACACACACGGAGGATGATTTCTATATGGAAGGTGCGACACACGGGCAGTGGCCCGCGCGGGTGGGCGGGCGCCGACGCAGGGGTGGGTGGGAGAGGTGACGGGCGGGGGGGGGGGTCGCACGGACACCACCTGACACACGACCGCGGGAAGACGGATGAGTACGAAGCGAATCATAAAAAGCTGAGGGTATGACGGGGGAGAACCATGATACAGTCAAATGAAGAACAAGTGAGAGAGAAAAAACGATCATGAGAAGGATAAATGAGCTGACGCAGGAACGGCGAACTGGGGATGCGAGGAGACACTCGATTGACGAGCGGAAGAAAAGTAAGAACGAAGTATCAACGGATGATGCTCGGAAGGAGGAAAGAGTTTCAAAGCGTGAATGATGGGCGGCGGACGAACATCAGAATGAGGAATGCGGTGCTGGAGAGTAAGGGAAGGAATGGGTGGACGTTTGAGTATGGTTACAGAAGCCAATTCCTAACTGTTCGAGTTCATGGGACGGGGCCTTGAAAGACAGCATAGTTATGAAAGGCGTAAACAATGGAAAGAGTTGTAATCGTCAGTTCGTAGCAATGCAACCGGAATAAGTCAGCAGTTTATAAAAAGGAACTGTTTTTGTAGAAGACCAGCGAGTGAAGAGTGGGGGGGGGGGGGGGGGGGGGGGTGGGGGGATGGTGGGGGGGGGGCTGGGGCTGCAGAACTTTTAATAACGATTTGAGGTGTGGTGGGTTGAAAAGACCAAATATGGCAGAACAAATGTGGAATAGGAAACATGTATAACATAGGACAGGGGTTGTGGCGGTAATGGGGTGTAAGGATGAAAGGAGGGGTAGACAACGAAGGGGCTTCAGGTTCAAGTCCATGAACTATGCAAAAGACATCTGCAGTGGAAACGCAAGAACCTCCCACTGCGGGATGAAACTGTGGTGGGCCGCGTCCAACTCCTCTCAGCCACGTCCCACATGTTTATTAACGATAATTGCGGGTCTCTGAAGCCC
>JADBJO010024091.1:15000-25631 GCA_016801955.1 Conus betulinus | reverse complement strand
CGTGAGCGGCGAGGGGGAGAGACCGAAATTCGAGTAGGAGAGAGAGAGAGCAGAGGAGATGAGGGGAGAGGGATGAGAGAGACGGTGCGCAGAGAGTGGGATTCGGAGGGCAGCAGAGGACAGAGCAGATGAGGCAACGGAAGGGAGAGCTGAGAGAGAGGAGGAGACGGAATGGAGGAGAGAGCGGGAGAGTAGAGGCACTCGAGGAGAGCGGAGCATGGGAGTGATGCTGAGAGAGAGTTGGGGAGAGGAGACCGGAGAGGACTGACGAGACCAGGACACGAGAGACAGGAGGAGAGACAGGAGAGATCAGCATCTAGGGAGAGATATGATGACTATGGGAATGTGCGTGGGTGAGACGGAGATCTGAGACAGGAGAGAATTTGGAGGACAGGATTGTGATCGAAGGGGGGATAGACACGGGGGTAGAGGGACGAGAGAGGAACGAGAAGGGTAGAGGTCTGAGAAGACAGAGACATCAGGCTCCAGAACAGAATGATTGTGACTGGGGAGGGATGAGTGGGGGAGAGATATGAGAGGGTTAGGCTTGAGAAAGATGTCGGAGAGGAAGCTAGAGAGAGGTGGATGGAATTCGAAAGACAACAGACCAGGGGTGAATGAGGCAGAGGAGTCTAAGTGAGAGGGAGGGAAGGAGACACAGACCGACAGATGAGTGAGGGACGAGGGCGAGAGAGACCGAGGAGGGCGAGATTTGAATGGAGTGAGAGACGAGAGACGGAGAGGGAGAGAGAGATTTAGGAGGGATACGAGATGCGACGAGAGAGGAGAGGGGAGAGAGACATAGGGACAGATATGCAGAGAGAAGAGGGAGAGCGTTAGGAGGAGTCGAGATTTTTGGATAGATTGTGAGCGAGGACAGAGGGAAGGGAGAGGGACAGTCTCGGTACGACGAGAGAGAGGTGCGGGAGAGATGGAGAGATGAGAGCCGAAGAGAGATGGAGGAGAAGAGAGGAGGGCAGGACAGAGGGAATGGGGAGTGAGAAGAGACAGCAAGCGGAGTATGCAGCATATTTGAGGATTTGTAGAGGAGGTGAAGAAGAGAGGAGCGGGTTGGGTGGAGAGAGAGAGGAGGATGAGAAGTGGGCGGGGCGGCAGATGGACGAGAGAGGGGAGAAGAGTGAGCCCTGGAGAGGAGAGACGAGAACGACGGAGGAGAGAGAAGAGACCGGACAGACAACGACACAGACCGACAGACACGAGAAAGGAAAGACAGACAGGACAGACAGAGACTAAAGATGGTGTTGTGTTGGGGGTGCGTGTGTGTGTGTGTGAGAGCAGAGAGAGAGAGAGAGATGAGCGCGAGGTGAAGAGAGAGAGAGATCGAGGACTGCCACTTTGATTTTTGTCCGAGGATTTGAGCGACGGGAATGAGGGAGAGAGGTAGATGACGAGAGATGAGAGAAGGGGCGGGGGGTAGGAATGGTGGTAGACGTGGAGCTAGAGTTACGTAGTTCAAAACAAAGTTCATTTACAAGAATGGCACGAGTCCACTCCAAATACTCACACACACACAACACACACACACACAAACACACAAGAACCACACACACACACCACACAACCACACACATACACACACACACACACACCCACACAACAAGAAACACGACACGGCACGCACGCACAGCACGCACGCAAGCACAACACACACATGCATACACACTGACTCACACACACTGACTACATTTTCACACGCACCATACACCCACCGTGCACACACCGCCACGACCTTACTCACAGTGAATTACTCAGTTCGCCGGCTTTATAAACAGCAATTCAATCTTACTCATGGGCCGCACTCACAACAGGGAGGGGGGGGGGGGGGGACAGAGGGAGGGGTGGGGTGGGGACAGACGGGGGGAGGGGGACAGAGGGAGGAAAGTGAAGGGAAAGTGAGACGGGTTTGGGGGGGGGGGGGGGGGGGGGGACAAGAAGGGGAGGGGACAGAGGGGACAGAGGGGGGGGGACAGAAGGGGAATGGGGGGGGACGGAAGGGAAAGTGTAGGGGGGGGGGGGACAGAAGGGAAAGTGAGAGAGGAGAGGAGTGTGCTGGTGTGTGTGTGTGTGTGTGTTGTTGCAGAAAGAGAAACGAGAGAGGAGGAGAGGATAGAGACGAAGACGAGAGGAGAGAGCAGACAAGACAGACAGACACAGAAGACAGACAGATCAGAGCACAGTGCTCATCACACACACGGAACATTACAACAGGTAGGCTGAATTTACACAAATAGCCATGGCCCATGCCTTGAGGGGTTGAGTTGAGTTGATTAAGATTTGATTGAATATGTAAAATGACTATGAGTGTTCAGTGTATCGTATATGAGGATACTGAGAGACCCTTGAGCAGAGGTGAGGAGGAGAGAGGCGGAGACGAGGAGAGGCAGAGATGAGGATGAGAGAGAGAGAGAGAAGAGAGAGACAAGTATGTGCGGGGCGTGGAGGAAGTCGGGTCCCTGTATATGGAGTGTGAGCAAGGTGGGTTGATGTGCGTTCTGTGTGTGTGTACATGTGTGTGTGTGTGTATGTGTGGTGTGTCGGTGTGTGCTGTCGTGCTCTGTGTGTTGTGCGGTGTTGTGGGGTGTGTGTGTGATGTGTGTTGTGTGATGTGTGTGTGTGGTAAGAGATGAGAGAGAGCGAGGCCCCAGAGAGAGAGACAGAGGACAGGAGGAGGAGATGACAGAGGGCGGAGAGAGATACACACCAATGCAACATGTGTGAAGGTTTGTCATCGGTCCTGGTTGCGGTGTTTTTTTGCCTCTAATTTCACGGAGCAGTTGCAAAACCACTGCACTTAGTGTTAGTCGCAGTACTTCTCTCTCTCTCTATCTCTCTCTCTCTCTCTCTCTCTCCTCTCCTCTCTCTCTTCTCTCTCTCTCTCTCGTCAGACTTCATTTAAGTTTCATTCAATGATTCATGCCACAATTGATCGATTGATTGATTGATCATTCATTCCGTGTTTCCTTCGTTCGTTCATATATTCATTCCTTCATTCATTCGTTCGTCGTTTCAGTCATTATTCCATTCAAATCAGTCATTCATTTTTTTGTTGTTGGGGGGGGGGGGGGGGGGGGGGGGGGGGGCGCTTTAATTTAAACGGAGCCTTGGGTGCCTTCATCAGTAACGATCAACCACTGTCTTAGACTAGCGCACACTTTTGAAGGGGTCTGTTTTTAACCTCAACGACCTTGAGAATAGAGATCATTAACATCCTCAACAACAACAACAAACAACAACAACAACAACAACAAAATGCTATTGAAAAAGGTTATTAGTTCGAAACCGTCTTTCCAGCCTTTCTTTTTTTTTTGTTTTTTTTTTTTACATCGTTCTGTGCTTTAACGTTCATAAACGTTTAATTGGACTTTGGTCAGTCGCGAGCGGAGGACAAGGATATCTGGGGTCAATATGAACTCATTGTGTTATGATTATTCAAAAATGTCTTGTGATTACCTTAATTTGAGAACTAGATGAATTGATTTTAACAAAGGACATTTACAGAAAGTTAGTCCTAAGACACTCTTCCTTACGTTAAGTAATATTGGTGATAGTTTTGGTTGGTGTTTGCTGCTGCTGCTGCGGTTATTTTGTCAATGCTTTACAAAGTTTGCAACTGTCACGCAGTCAGTGACCGTTTTGAAAATCACGCGTAAACAGAAAATGCTGGACGAAAAAAACAGTCAAAAAGCAGAGTGTGATCCTAGTCGCCAACCTTGTTAATGCCTTTTTGAGCTGGGTGGCCATCTTTCGTTCTTTTTTTTGTCTTTCTTCCCTTTTTTTTTTTCCTTCTTTCCTTTTTTTAGGGTTTTTTTCTTTCTCTTTCTTTTTTCCTTTTTTCTCCCCCCTCCTCCCCTTCCTCTTTCTTCCTCTATCTTCTCTGTATTGTGCTTTTTGCCGGCGTCGGAAAGAAGCTAAGAAGAGATGAAGACATCATAAAATCCCAAAAGTGCAGTTTTAATGGTGCTCTGGTTGCATCTCATCTTTGTGTACCCTAAATACTTTTTTGTCACCCCCTAACTATTGACTGCCAACTGCCTCCTTTCCCCGGAGACTTTTTTTTTTAACGCTCACTCTAAAACTTCGTCGTCGAACTCCAGCGCGTGGGAGGAACACGGACCATGCCCGTTTGATCCATAGTTCTTCCCCCTCTTTACTACAGGGCAGAATAAACAGGGGGGGGTCCGCAGTACTACAGGGCGACGGTTAGTGGGGACACGAGGATTCCCTGAGATGTGCCTGAACAATCTCAGTGAATATGACCAGCTCCAGCAGTTCTGTAAGCACGCTGCCTCTGATTAAGGTCATTGTTGGAAGTCTGTTGACCCTTCTAGGTAAAAGTCTGAAGTCTGTGGACCTTTGAGAGAAAAAGACCGAAGTCTGGGTGCTTTTGACCCTCTAGGTAAAAAGTATGAAGTCTGTTGAACCTTCTGAGAAAAAAGCCGCGAAGTTCTGTTGACCCTGGGGGTAAACGTTAAACGCCCGAAGTCTGCTTGTACCTTCTGGGTTAAAAACGCCCGAAGTAAGTGACCTGTTGACCCGAAGTTTTAGTTAAAAAGTCCGAGAAGTCTGTGACCTTTTAGACCCTGGACTACGTTTAAAATTGAAAATGAAAAATGAATCATGGAACAAGTACAAATATAAAATAAACAGCTTAAACAGTTGGGTAACATTTGCTCCCATACTTAAAACCTAACACCGAGGAACTTCTTACTCCAGACTGGCAACAGCCTTTCTTAAATAGTTAAACTGAATTTAAAGTCAGACCAATACAGAGAGAGGGCGAACACAATTCTTGATATGGGGAAACCCAAGGAAAAAACAAGCGCGTCCAAACACTCTTTCTATCAAGTAATGACTTTCCTTGACAAGATTTGGATGTTAAGGGGTGAGGGGGCTGTGCTTGGGGATCCGCGGGTTATCCTGGGGGCTTTGGCGGAGGGGACGTTGAAGCGGGATCAGGGGATGTGTGAGAACGATGTTAGACGGACGGCATGATATAGAGAGAGAAAATCGGAACATTGAAATTAAGAAAATAAGATATGAAAGTCCCTTCCACTAGCTGCCCTGAGGGAGCTTTCGTTAATCCCTTTCGAAGGCAGCCAGCATCTATTTGTATTGCCTCTGCCCGAGGCCTTTCGTACGCTGGTATCGGAACTCATCAGGGAGACAAGGGCTTGGTTTGGTCTCGTGCTTCTGTGTGTCTCTAGTTTGACGCTCCGACTTTCTCTATTTGGACGGCGAAAACTGTGCTGTTTACAAAACAGGATTCGATATACGCAAACGCTCTCTCTCTCCTCTCTCTCTCCTCTCTTCTGTCTTTCTCTGACCAGGGTTACACCGTGTTCATCTAAAGCTGTCTCGATTCTCATTATTTAGATTTTCCGGAGGACCATTATAATACAACCTTGCCAGATTTGCCCCAATACCGGATGGTTGATGTTCCCAATCGGTGTTGATGTAGTAAGTAGTATTGTCATACACTGCAGCACAGTTCTCACTTCGGCCGTCTCCAAGCGTTCAGCCCCAGACAACGTGGTTCAAATAGGAGAACACAGCTTTTCCCGCTGCAAATCTTCACGAGGCCGTACAGAGGGAAAGGTCTGATCAACGGTGTGGAGTACCAGTTTGCGGTAGAGGCTGGAATGATCCGCAGACAGAATCATTTACTCTTTCTTCTGTCTGTCTGTCAGCCTGTCTGTCAGTTTATCGCGTCTCTACTCCTCTCCTCCTCTCTCCTCTCTCTCTTCTCCGCTCTCTTCTCTCTCTCTCTCTCTCTCTCTCTCCATCCCCTTCCCTTACTCCTCCGTCCTCTTCTCTCCTTCTCCTCCGCCTCTCCTTCCGTCCTCTTCTTCTCTATCTCTTCCTTCTTCTCTGCCAGCCTGCCTGATCGGTCTGTCTGTCTGTCTCTCTTCTTTCCGTCTTTCTTCTTCCTCTTCCCTCATTGACTGCCTTCTTCGTATTCTTCGTCTTCTTCTTCTTTTCTGCTTGTCTTCTTCTTTCCTTTCTTCTTCTTCTTCGGCGTCGGCGTCGTCGTCATCGTTCGGTCGTCGCCTTCTTCCTCTTCTTCTCTCTTCTTCTTGTCTTGTTCTTTTTTTCTTTTTTTTTCTCTTCCCTTTTCCTTTCTTCGTTCGTCTGCTTCTTCTTCTTCTTCTTCTCCGAAGCAAGGGCGGATGTAGAGTTAACCCTGACCGTTATGACTTGTACGCAAAGTCACATTCCATTTCACTGGTTTACCTCCATGCTATCTACTGGAGCATTTTGTGGGAGCTCGCCTTTTTTCTGTTCGTTCTTTTTCGTATTCAACACAGTCTAAAAGTAAGAGTAAGTTCCTTGATTCTTTGATGTAAATGTGTCTTGAAGGAGGAAAATAAAAAAAAAGGGAAATCGTAGCTTAGGAACGCGTTGGTTGCGAAGCGCACGACTTGTTATTTTCACTTTGATTAGATTTTGTTGTGCAAGTGTCTTGCCTGGAAAGTTGAGTATGGCCATGTCCCGTGAAATGAAGTAGAGAGAAGAGATAGAGAGAGGAGAGAGAGCAGAGGCGGAGGCGTGTACAGATATCCTGATAAACATTTCCTTTCCAGATAAGAAAAAAAAAGGTTACGGGCTGTTCGTGACGTTTTTTTACGTTTGCTGATAGGAGAGTGCCTTTATGTGGTTTGCATGGAACACACATCATAATATAATATAGCCTTTTTTGTAGTCACATTCCCGAGTTGGTAATGAAGGTCGTCGAAAAACGATCGCGAATCAAAAAACTGTCGTAACCAACCCATTTTGACGAGTTTGTTGGGGCCCTTTTTTAAATCCGTTTGAATAGGTGAGAAAGTTCACTCACTAGATGTTCAGACCTTTCAATTTTCTTTTTTTCTCTCTCTCTCCTCTTTCTCTTTTAATTTTGTTTCACGTTGTGATCGTTTGTTTTGGCTACTGTAGGATTTTTTTTTTGTTTTGAATACACAAAGTTTTAAAACTTTTCAGTATTTTTGAATAGACTAATTGTTCAAAAGGCGTGTGCGTTCGTTATATGTGTTGTGTGTGAGTGGGGGGGAAGTGGGGGGGGGGTGGGGGGGGGGGGTGGGGGGGGGGGGGGGGGGAGGGGGGGGGGGGTGGGGGGGGGGGGGGGGGGGGGGGATGGGGTGTGCGTGCTGCGGGCTGGTGTGTGGTGTGTGTGTGTTGTGTTGTGTGTGTGTGTGTGGATGGTGGGTGGGTCGCGTGCGCTCAGTGCGTGCGGGTGTGGAGTTATGTAGTGTTGTGTGTGTGTGTGTGTGTGTGGTGTGGTGTGTGTTTGTGTGTGTGTGTGTGTGAGCCCCGCCATTTTTTTCCAGTACCGACTTTACTGAATTCGAGAGAAAATCTAGATTTAGCAACGAGGTATATTTCCGATGGGACGCATCGTTCTTTATGACGTGGTTCGGTCGTCGTAATTTTGCTACAAAGACGGCCTTTAGGGGGGGGGGGGCGTGGGGCGGGGGGGGGGCCGGGGGTGGGGGGGCGTCGGGAGGGGGGCGCTTTGGACTGAGTAACATTTTAACCGAGGGTAAATAAAACAAATTGGTGGGTGGTAAAAACTCAATGCCTGATACGTGTTATAATAAACTTATTATCTGTATACTTCTACATTATTTACCTTAATTAAACTATGTATCATTTATACTGTTAGTTAGGGCATACTAAGTCTTATTAACTATCTTATTTCTATTAAGTGGTTAAACAATACTTGATCTCTCCTAATGGAGGTAGGTCTTTAGTGTGGTAACATCTATTCGTGGGTGTATATACTTATAATATTGGGTAAACTTTGTAAATTGTGTTGGGTAAACTAATGTTTGTGTTACTAGTAGTGGGTGCGGTATACTGGTCATTTTCTTAAGTTTATATTTCAGTTATGATCTGGTTTCACATTCGGTACAAACATATTCGTGACGATAGGTTATCGGGTCGTCCCGTGAAGGTAAAGTAACCACTGGGAAACACAGACGTCACGACAGCCTTGTACTGTACCCATTCTGATTGTGTTCGTGTTATCTTTGCGAAGTGGACAGTTGATTTCAGGCATATCGGTGCTGAAGCACAGGGGACTGTGGTATAATTGATGTCATCCCCAGTTGGAAACATTTCTCCCACGAGCCACCACAAGTTCATGATTGATGGGACTAGGTCAGTAGGGTTCACTTCATGCGGCCAAAAGATTCCTTTCGCAGAAGCGGACTGCAGCTGACGAATGGAATCAGTCTTTACACAGGTTTTATGACTGACAAGCGATTGTGTCTGTATGTACTATGTTCTGAAAAGGGCCAGACTAATTTTCGGACTATTTGATCAAAACAAACGAAATACAGGACCAGAAATGGATGGCCAGAATGGGCCCAGAGAGGTTTAGGAGAGCGATTAGGAGCGGGCAAATGGAAGGAACATTTTTCAGGACTTGTCAGCAAAAAAATGACAAAATAAAGACTAGTCGAATTTGGAAAGTTGCTTGAAATTCGTGTGTGTTCGCTGGAATCTGATTGAGCACCGAACGACGAAATGTTAACGAATATTTGATTTAAATGGAAACCAAGAAATGTGTTCTTTTTGCACAACTGACAAAAGATAACATTCAAATGTCTTTTAGATTGCCAGTTTCTTCAAATCTTTTGGAAGGAGGTCTCGAGGTGATTCTTACTTCAAGCATATGCTGAGCGGTTCTTATATTTGATTGTGAAAAAAGGAATACAATAGAGGAAGTTATCAGCCTCTTGATTTGGTTGGCTAAGAAATATATTCACAAACTGTTAAATTGAACAGGAAGTAAAAGAAGTACCTCATTTAGTGTGTTTATCCGTTTCTCCTGAACACAGATCTGACATGGAAAAAGTACACATTAAGAATACAATGAAATACCCAAAAAAAAAAAAAAAAAAAAATGATTTTGAGTCTTCGAATGCTTATCTTCTCTTATTTCACGTGCTGTTGAAAGGCACACGACAGTTCGTTACTTTAAGTAGTTCTTCATCGTCACTCATATTCACAGTTTATCTCGTAAACTATGTGCCGAATGTTAATGGTGAATTATATGTGAATACCGGGTTTGTTTGTCTTTTGTCTTTAAATCCGGTAAACAGCCCATGTAGCAACGGAGAACCAAGGATGCCCTCACGTTCCGTAAGTCATTGAAGTTTAATGACAATTTTTTTTCCGAAACAAGAAACTCAGTGAATTTTGACATTAACAGTGACGATTATTGATCAGACAACACACACACACACACACACACACACACACACACACACACACACACACCACACACCACACACATATATATATATATATATTCATATATTATATATTATAAAATTCCTGCGGCGCATCCAAACTAATATTCTCACTTGAGCGTCAGGACCGTCAAAAGATTCCCAAATCGAATACTCATCAGATCAGATCATAGTTAAAAGTCTGCACAAAACAACACGGGAAAGCGCCGCAATCATGGACTGCGGGGGGGGAGGTTTGGGGGATGCATATGTGTATGTGTGTGGCGTGTGCAAAGGGGGGGGGGGGGAGGGGGGGTTAGATAGAATTAGGGGTTAAAGGCAGTGAATCTAGGGAGTGTGCTTGCGGCTGCTCGATCGGCCATTTAGTCACGGCTGCATGCACAGGCGACCCGGCCCGTTGGCAAGAAAGCGAAGCGAGAGGCCTGTGTCAACGGTATCTTGGGCGTGCCCTGACCCTGAGGCTGATCACCGCCCCATCGGCACAGCGCCTTGTGATTTCACGGGAGATGCCGGGTGGGGGGTTGGGGGGTGTGGGCGGGAGGGGGGTGGGGTTGGGGGTGGGTGGGGTGGTTGGGGGGTGGAAAGTCTCCACTGGATGGCTCCAGGCGCGCTTAACTGCTTTCGCCTCGAACGTGCAACCTGAAGGACCTCCGGCCTATCAAACTTGCTCTAGATGGAACTGGCGACCTTGGACGTTCTCGTTGTGTTCCTGGAAAGCTGCCGGTGTAGACGGGCTGCTTGTTGTAGATATTTGTAGAGGAGGCTTTGCATGTCAACAGATCCTCTTACCGACTTCGACTAACACTCATGCAGAACAGGCAGACCACTTAGCACGTGGCGTCTCTCTGAGAGAGATGTGTGGCTCAAATTTCCTGACCGGCGCTACGGGTATCTCTCGGGCTTGGTTGACGCCGGGATTATGTTATGAGAGAAGGAAAAAGGAAAAAAAGTACAGCCCTGTCATGCTTAATTCAGACCCGGAATGGAAACCCGCGGGCATCATCTTCATCGCCTCATTCTCAATCGATCAGCGTTAGGGGGGAGAGGGGGTGGGAGAAAAAAGACAGGTGGCTGTTTTGAATGTGAGTACAGACTCGACCGTTTCCCCGTAGAAACACAATCCAGCAGCGTCTGGGCTCCACCCAAACGAAATTCAGCCTCCTCCCCAGTGATGTAGAGGCGCTGGGTTCCTTTCTTCAGCCATCGAGAGTTGTCAGCACCCTGCACCTTGGCACACACATAAGCCCCAGGGACTTCGTCTCCAACGCGAAACAGAAAAATGCTAGCGAGAGGAGCATGTGTCCTCCGCAAAACAAATGGTGAAGGGAGAGTCTTTGGGGAAAGGGAAGAAGAAAG
>JADBJO010024091.1:7500-10000 GCA_016801955.1 Conus betulinus | reverse complement strand
TGCTTCAGTTAAAGAGCATATCTCCATTGTAAGACCGTTGTTACGCTTATATTAGAGAGTGTAACACTTCTGCGCACACACAATATGTTAAACTTGTTACCACGGTCGATTTTGCCCATATCTGGATGTTATTTACCGAGGGTTTATATCTAGCTCTTGTCTTGTTCTTTCCTGAAGTATTTTCAGAGATCAGGAGACTGATTCTAATCATGATGATACAGAGATTGCAAGTTCTCTCTCTCTCTCTCTCTCTCTTAGTCTCTCTCTCCCTCTCTCTCGCTTTCTCTCTCTCCCCCTACTGAAGACACAGACAACATAGACAAAATGACTTATGCGTCAGTTGTTTATGCAGGGTGAGGAAAACGAAGCATGCTCCCTTGCCCAGCTTTGGAAGATACTGGCCAAGAATTCACCTCACAGAAACACCACAGGCGCCCGTGTATGTACCGCCTACAGTTGCTGCTTACCTCTAACAGTTGCAGGGTTATTAGGATCTGAGGTATGTTTTTCTTCAAGGCGTTTAAGATAAGAGAAATATGACGTCATAGATGGTGTTGCTGCTTTGTTGTTTTTTGTATCCTGATGAATTGTTTGTGTTTCTTACTTTTATTGTGAATGATTGTGCTCATTCCCCTTCAGATGGGCCAATGGCCTTTCAGTTCAGTTCAGTTCAGTTCAGTTCAGTTCAGTGGTTTATTTAACGACTGTTCATTGCCAGGTGATAATTATTAGACACTTGTTAAAAAAAAACTTCACACTCAACTTATCTAGTACTTGCAAAGCCACATCTGATGTGTACATATTTACACAAGTGAAAACACCCTAGTGGTGCACAAAAGTTGTGATCTTTACAAACATTTTGCAACCTGTGACTGCGAAATAACCATGACAATTTCAGCAACACATGGACCATATAAGACAGTATTGACATTGTCAAAGTTATTCATCTCGTTATCTTTCTCCAGATAGAGCGAGGTCAACACTGAGCATTCAAACAAAAGATGACGCACAGAAATGTTTTCTCTGCAGAGACACAAGTAATACCAGGAGGATACTTAGTGTTCCAAGTATTCAGCCTTAATTTATGAATTAATCTAACAATGTGCCTTGGACACAATGGTAAAGTAGCCATGTTTTGACTAAAATTCTGCTTATGTCTATACTTTTCCATAATCTGGACTAATTCACAAGAGGACAAATCCACAGGATTTCTGAATAAAAATCTGAAAGTCCCTCCCTCCTTCTCTTCAAATGTTAGCGAACTGCCAAGAGAGACGTGGACAAACGAGTCACAAGATTTCCGCCTGCAGTCGTCTCACTTTGCAACTAGATCTGGAGATTATAGACTATTATTTTGCATTGATGTTTGGAAAAAGATGTGTATTGTTAAATTTGATAATTCTGATTGGTGAACGTTTTGTTCATGAATGAAAAATGAGCAAAATAAAAACATCACGTAGATGTATGCCTGAAGGCCCCGACCTAGAGTCGTACACGGAGAAACAAAGGTTCTTGTCATAGAAGACTCATGCCATCTGCCAGACAAAGTAGTGTCTAATGGGGGGAAAATTAGAAAGAGAGGGGTTAGTTACCGCCAAGGACATAGACAAACAAAGCACAGGACAAGACACGATGCATTTCGACCTCTTGGGTCTTCTTCAGGCAAAAACAAATAACATTTAGGACAGTAGAACAAAGCACGTGAAGTGACTTATCTTCACTAATGAAGAGAAACATCGTCATTTCCTGTTAACATGGTGCCTGCAGCCTTCCAGCTTTATTGGAACAAGATAATAATGAAGTAGTGCTGTCTGTAAATGTCATGATGCACTTCACATGAACATATAGGATAGTTTTACACTGTTGATGCTTCCATAATTATGCTCTCGTTGTCGCGCATTGTCCTTCCTTTGTTTATTCCAGATAAAAAGTCTGACACATATACCCACCAGACCATGAAAGCAATGATTTTGACACATCGTTAGTCGCACATACGATCAACGTCTTCACGATTGAACCCTACCAGTAGAACAAAGCGACCAGTGCACCAGTGACGTAGTTCAAAGCTGGCAGAGAGAGACATTCCACACTCCCTGCTCCCCTCCCACCCCTCCCACCCTCCCTCTCCTGTCTACCCTTCCTCACTACCACCCATCTTCTCGCCCCCCCCCCCCCCCCAACCCCTCACTCCCCTTCCGGCCACACGTTCTACAGACTGACCATTTTAAGGGGGTGGGGGTAGCAGGGAAAAAGGCAGGAGGGAATCAGGGATGATGGCATCAAGACGCCATTCACAGTGATTGCGTGCTCCTTACATCAGCAATAACACTGTTAAATGGGTTTACTCAAATTATCAGTTTAACGTCCTCATATCATCGAATAGAATTTACCAACGTTATGGATGGATTTAACACAAGGATATTTTCTAGGTAAGAGGCGTACTCTTAAATCTGCGTGTTTCTAGATTACAGGACACACCAATCGCGCGAACATCCATCTG
>JADBJO010024090.1:12500-25632 GCA_016801955.1 Conus betulinus | reverse complement strand
GACCAGCAACACGGAGTGGCCACCAATTCACATAGAACAGGGACTGGGCTGGGCACCACTTCACCCTAGACGTAGAAAACCCAGTGATGGACACCTGTCTTCACATAACACGAGAGAGAGATGGCCACCATTCCCCCCCGCCTAGAACCAGTGATGGGCACCAGTCCACAGAACTAGAACCATGTGCATGGACACAGATTCACATAGAACTAGAACCATGAGGACACCAGGGTCACAAAAAACTAGAAACCAGTGATGAGACACCAGGTCACATAGAACTAGAACACCATGTGATGGACAAAAGTGACCACATAGAAATACAGCCTGGAGGAAACCCCCCCCACCCCCCCAGGTTCCATTAGAAGTAGAAACCATGTGAGGGAACCAGTCCACAGAACTAGAACATGGATGGACACAGTTCACATCGACGTAGAAAAACATGTGCGGGACAACCACGTTCACCCCAGAATCGAACCCTATGAATGGCATGCCGTTCCCCTCGACCTAGAAACATGTGATGGACATCCGTTCCATAGAAAACTAGAAAAAACAAAAACCACAAACCAAAAACAAAAAAACAAAGAACAAAAACAACACAAAAAAAACAAAAACCAAAACCAAACAACAAAAAAACAAAAAACAACACCCCAAAACCCACCCACAAAACAACAACAAAACCCCCAACCAACCAACCACCACCAAAACCCAAACACCCCCACAAACACAAAACACCCCCAACCACCAACAAACAAAACCCCCAACCCATGTGGTGATGGACCACAGTTCACGATCTGCCGGCGCCCCGGTGATGGCCACCAGGACTAGAACTAGAAACCATAGTGATGGACACTAGTTCACCTAGAACTAGACCATGTGATGGACACCAGTTCACTAGACTTCGAAATCCTGTGTACTGGACCCTCGTTCGCAGGAACAAGAGAGCCCCGACCCTAGTGAGGTGCAAAACAACACGCAAGCGTGGACAGCCCCCATCCTAGAATCAAGCTCACGACTCTGGCTCACGCTTACCACGGCCCAACCCCCCCCCCTCCCCCCCCCACCCACACACACAACCAACACAACCCTTGAGTATATGGGAACACTATGTTCGTCAAGGGTTATGTAAGACCAGCCGTGTGTGTGTGTGTGTGTGTTCGTGTGTGAATGGGGTGTGTGGTGTTTCATAAATTTATGTTTTGAGTGATGGGTGTGATGTGGATGGCTGTGTGTGAGTGGTGCGTGTGTGTGTGTGGGTGTTGTGTGTAATTCATACCACAAACGTGTTAAGGTACAGATCCGTTAACATTTGTTCCTCAAATGTTATCTTCAGGAAAAAATAAACATGGTCTGTTATTGTAAAAGAAGGTGGGGAATTTCGCCAATACAGCGTGCAGGAGGCGCATAATATATCATTTTAATTATAAACCAGAACAACCCCATGTTTTCGCGGCTCGCTCAACAATGCCGAGCACAATGGTGCCGGAGACACGCTAGTGGCAACAAGCTGACGTACAGTACGGTGAGTAGACAGGCGTGGTTAGCGGCTGTTAGGGAGCGGCGGCAGTAGACACCCGTTTTGCCTGGCCACAGGCACCACGGTTGGGCCTCATACCAGTTGCGGGAGGGGGTATTAACTCCACCATGTCTAAAACCACTAAGAAGCTCCGCTTAGGAACAGGTGCGTTTCATACGGTTGAGGAAAGAACATTGAGTCAGAAAAAGAACCGTCCCTCTCTTCTTGTTTTACGACGTAGAGGACAGCCAGGTAACGTTTGGCTCCTTGGTCCACCTTACGAAATTTCTTCGAGTGGATCATGATATGGTCAAGAGGCTCCATGGCCGACGGGTTTAGATGCGGTAGTGGTGCGGTTTCACAAGACAAGCTGATGTGAGGATGTTGTGACACTCCCCGCAGGTCTTAGGATACAGTCATTGTTGCAAGCGACTCGTTCTTTTGGATAACACATTGGTAGGCCCCTCGTCTGTCCGCACAGTCAGGCTGATCAGGGTAAGCGGTTGAGGAGAGTCTGTGTCTCAGATGTATTTATCTTTTGTGTGTTCAGGTGCATCTGGCCTACACTTCTACTCATAGTTATTTGATGGATTAGAAGCTGTGGAGATCAGTGAGTGAGTGTAAGATGTGTGGTGCGCGCACTGTGTGTATGGGTGGTGGTGTGTGTGGTGTGTGTGTGTGTTGTGTGTGGGTGATTCAGTTTGGATGCTACTGCTTACAACAATCACTCATTGCCACACTGACAGGCACCCATATTCAACACATACATAACACTTTCCACCAAAAACGCATCTCGCGCCCCAGCTCACACACACACACCACACACACACACCACCAACACACCACACACACAACTCACCCACACCACACATTTTAAACCAACATACGACCATAACACACGCGCACACACACACACCCACCACACACACACCACACACACACGCACACACCCAACACACCCCACACACACACACCACACAACACCCACACACACACACAACACACACAACACGCACGACACGCACGCAACACCACACACATACATACCCTCCTCGCGCGCCAGACCGGAGCAAGTTTCAAGAAAAGCTAGTAAAATTATCAGAACAGTCCACTTCATGATCCCAGTGATAACCCATGGGGACAATGGACCTACAAGAAGTGATAAAGCTCGGCAAAACTTGTGACCTTAGGAATGGAGAAAATAGAGCGTTTTAAGGGTCGGGAGTGGGTATGTCGGTGTGTGGTGGTGTGTGTGTGTGTGTGTGTGTGTGTGTGTGTGTGTCCTGGTGCTCTGGATCCTGCAACAGGAGCAAAAAAGAGAACTTTGAAGAGCAAACTATATAGGTTGAAGACTCATAATAATTCAGGACGGCTGGAAAAAGTGGATCATAACCACCTATAGCTGGATCATAACCATATAGCTCGTTTTAAAAACCTAAGCTCGAGTGATAAGACCCAGTGTAAGGCGTTAAAGTCTGTTTCCGTTTGAGGGTTGAGCGTAAACATTCCTAATGATAGAGACCAGTACAAACAACAATGGAATCAGAGGGAGTCGAATCGTGTAAATGCTCAGTGAGAAGCTATGTCTAGGCTAGGGACAAAAACGTGCGATTAAAATCTATTCACATCCAAAACAATCTGAATTGAAATGCAGTGAAACAACAAAGATCATGGAAGACAACCCCATCCCCGTTGTAAAAAAATTAAAACAGACTGGCTCTGGAAACGTAAGGATCTAACTCCCACACAGAATCATTCCCAAGTCATCGACCGAGCCAAAAACGCAGGCCGCCATTTGAACATCACGTCTGACCAAGCTCTAAATCCTTTGCAGCCGTCAAAACAAAAGCGTCAGAATTCAGATCAGTTTTTTGAAATTACAGAAGAAGAACACTAGCGTGGATAGAGAAGTTAAGAAATCGGCACATGAGCACAAATTTGTGTTCTTGACATCAGGCAGCTGTCACCAAGATAAAGGCAGCCTGCATTACCGAATCCGTCAGAGAGGCTGTAGCGTGGCTAGGTAATGTCCGTTTAAGGAGGTATTTAAATCAATAACTCTTCTTAGTGGGAGACTGACAGGGAGGAAACATCTTCAGTAGAGGGTCCCGCAAAGTGCTTTTATCTGACTCCAACATTGTGCAATCGGCATGGAAGAATGGTCAAAGCGGGAAAAATGGTCAGGTGTCCTGAACGACCGGACCGAGGCGTGTAGTAAGGGAGAAACAAGCAAGTGAACCCCCACTAATCCAGCACTGGACATCATTTAGCATCACATGAACGAATGGTCATCCTCCTATTTATTGCTCAATGCATTTTCACAGTCGTATACACCCACACATACTGGACTGGGCACACAAATGCTGCGTGACCACAACATCAGTTCATCCTGTCCCCCCAGCCATCAATTCCGTGGGCTGGCCTGTGTGCCCTGGTGCCCGCACCCTCCCTTCCCATCCCCCACTCTGGCTCTTCTCTCTTTGAGAAACCGCCATCCCTGGGCCCTGCCGGGGCACACAGGAAACACTTCCCCAGTGTCATGGTCCATCCGGGGCCTCCCCACCCGACCTTCAGGAGGACACCACCATTCCTGGGCCCTGCCGGGGCACACAGGATAACACCTCCCCAGTGTCATGGTCATCCTCCCCCCCCCCGCCCTCAGGAGGACACCACCATTCCTGGGCCCTGCCAGGGCACACAGGATAACACTTTCCCAGTGTCATGGTCATCCTCCCCCCGACCCCGACCTTCAGGAGGAGATGGGAGGTAGGGGATACAGCGGATAGTGGTTAAGGATGGAAACACTGGCTGTCCTCCAGATATCTTGGGACCGTACTGAATGCCGTGCTGCTAGCATTGTTTTCTGTCAGTCGAGCACATTTTTTATAACCGCTAAAAGAGAAATCAGATTTCTATAATTTAAATTTTTGCTCATCAGTTTCCTTCTCAAAGCACAGAAACTATGGCGAAGCTTCTTTTGTGTTCGTTCGTTTTCGTGACCATATTTGCTAGTGTTACATGGGAAATGACCAAACCAGTGAGTTGACCTGGTCAAGGTCATCATCGGAATAGCCATTATCTTTGATTTCTTCCCTGTCCAGTTAGTACCAGGGCCCGAATAGCACCTCAACAGGCATGGTCAGATTTCCACTCAACACCAATGACCGAAAATCAAAAAACAAAACGCAACAGTCGCAAACAGCCCACAATCCACAGATGTATGGCTCAAAAAGACAGCACAAACTGCATGAGACCGCAAATTGTCAAGACAAGGGAACCACGTGTTCACAACCAGAAGACACAGCAGTCTACTCCTACAAACGAAGCCAAAGCAAAAGACAAAATCTGATACCATAGCTTATAAAGGAACAGAGGATGGAGGGGGGGGGCGGGCATTCATCGGTTCTTCGGCTGCTGCCCTATTAATATAACTGAAGGCTTTAAAGACCTCGTGGCGAAAGCTTGGCCGTGTCACTGTCTTCACACCTGTGAGCGGAATAGTGAGCGAGGCTACGCGATGCGCACAGCAGTTTGCTTGATGTTGGCCTTGTCTGCCGGTGGGCTCTGCAGTCATGAAATATGGGCGTGGTGCACCCCATGGGAACGCTCCCGTGGAGGTTCTGTCGTGTCACATCCAGTGGTCATTATGCAAGGGTATCTGCTGAGGAGCAAGTTATGTCCCTTGACGTCTAAATGGAATGCCCTGTGCGTGCCTGCACCCTATGTGGAACACAGCGCAGGCTTCCAAGGGTGGTGCAGGATTGCTCCCAGCTGGTTGTTTGGCATTTGAGAACAGTGCTCCTCTGGGTCCCACTCGTCGCCCTTTGGGTGTATTTCTTTCCTTTCTTGAAGGCTTGATTAGTTCCCTTTCTTTCCTCACATTTCTGGGATGGGGTTCCTGGTGTGAGGCATTGAGTGACGCCCCTACATTGTTTGCACAGTATGAGAAAAGAAAAAACTGTATCCTCTATGCTGGACCATTGTGGAGTGTTTTAAACTGCAGCACGGTCAATATATTTTTTCTCAATGTCTTGCTACTTGTGTGTGTTTGTTTGTGTGTGTGTGTGTGTGTGGTGTGTGTGTGTGTGTGTGTGTGTGTTGTGTGTGGTGTGTGTGTGTGTGTGTGGGTGTGTGTGTGTTTGTGTTGTGTGTGTGTGTGTGTACTGTGGGGTGGGTGTATCAGACACCAGGGACGTAGCAACCAAATGTTTCTGTTGGCTGACAGTAGGTGTTCAGACACCCCTCACTTTGATAGGCATAACTATAAACTGTTCCCTATTGGCTGACAGTAGGTGTTTTCAGACACCCTCACTTTGATAGGCATAAACTATAAACTGTTCCTGTTGGTTGGACAGTAGGTGTTCAGACACCCTCACTTTGATAGGCACTTAGCTTTGATCGCTCCTGTGTTCAGCGCAAGAAAGATCAACAGAAGATTCAACGCTCTTTCTTCTTACGCTGAACACAGAAGCGATCAAAAGCTAAGTGCATTTTCGTTATTTGTTTCATGTTTGTTGCACCTGAAAGACCTAAGAGGTCGAAACGCGTTGTGGTTTCTTTGTCTTGTGTCTCGTTTGTCCACGTTTCTCTGGGCGATGTTCGCTGACATTTATGTAAGATTTGTTTAGATTTCCGCCTGCACAGGTCGTTTCACTTTGCAACTAGATTTACATTCATTAGTATGTGCTATAGGCATTGGATAAAATGCTCCACAAAATACAAACCGTCACTTTTTAAGCAAGATCAGTGACAGTTAATGCCAATTGCTGTAGTTTTGGCTTTTAATAATTTCAGTAGATCCATTCAATCAAAGACCACACCCCCCCCCCCCCCCTGTCTGTCTGTCTGTCTGTCTGTCTGTCCTATCTCTATCTGTCTCTCTCTCTGTCTCTCGCTCTCACCACACACACACACATGCACCACACACACACACACACACACACACACACACACACCACACACACACACACACACACACACACCACACACACACGCACACACACACATACACAGATCTGAGAGGACAGCTAAACCATCATTCCAAAATCAGCTACGTCTAAAATACCTTTTGTTTTAATTATCTTAGTCGGTGTCAGTTGAGGACAGGGACACAGGTCAATTTAATACCAGTTTTGTCTCCCACTCAGAATAAAGACTTCAACATGGTTACCAGTTTGACAAGGTCGCCCACTGTGGTTTCAGAAGAGCGAGCCACAATAGTAGTATCAATTTCAACCTCCGTATATTCTAAAGACCTATTTCATGCACACACACACACACACACACACACACACACACCACACACACACACACACACACACACACACACACACGAACACACACCGAACGCGCTCACACACACACACACACCACACACACACACACACACACACACAACACACACACATTACACACACACACAACACACACACACACACACACACACACACACACAACACACACACACACACACCACACACACACTCGCATGACACTCGTTACAGCCTGGTCAGCTGCCAACAAGGAAAGGCTGTGGTCGTAAGTAACCTGCGTCTGTGTTCATGCCGACAACAATCAGCAAAATCTGGTCACAGGAACAATCTACGGACATTTTGACTTTGGTATGCTTTGATTTTCGTTTTGTTTTCCTCTCTTTTTCTCCTTTAAATGTCCTGTCTGTTTGTGATTACAAAGCTGTATTTATTGTGTGTACATCTTGAATAAGAGAGAGAGTGAGTGTGTGTGTGTGTGTTTGTTGTGTGTGTGTGTGTTGTGTGTGTGTGTGGTGTGTGTGTGTTTGTGTGTTGTGTGTGACGCGTTCGTGTGTGTGTGTGTGTGTGTGTGTGTTGGTGTGTGTGTGTGTGTGTAATACACTGCCTTTAATACTTTGGTAAACTGGTACTGACTTACTGTCTGCAGCCATTCACATATTTTCAGGAACACACTCACGCAATGCGCCATGGCCGCATCCATCCTGCTCTCTCATCGGACGCATACACACATCCACGAATATCACACCACACACTACCACACACACACACACACACACCCACACACACACCACACCACACACACACACTCGTCTCACCTGCGAGTTATTGCAAAGATCTACAAACACTTAGATACACCGACACACAGACACCAGACAACACACACACCACACACACACACCCCACACCCACACCACCACACACATGTTTATGATTATACTTGCAATATGATGAGCGGAGAGTGAGAGAGAGAAGTGAGAGGCGTGCGACTTCGGCGCGATGCCCTAGCGATGCGCGAGCGTGAGGATCCTTTTGAAGTTAGTTGAAGGAGCCGAGAGGCGGAAGGGCAGAGAGAGGCGGCCGCGGAGCGGAGAGGAGATGCCGATGCCAGAGAGAGAGGAGACGCGACGGGGAGAGAGAGACGTTCGGAGAACTAAGTCAAAGGAGGTTAGAGCTACGAGATGTGGGCGATAAGATCTTTTTTCTGGCGGGGGTGGGGCAGGGGGAGCGCCGGCTTACTGTTGTATGCGAGGCGGGCATTAGGCAGAAAACTAAAAAACAGAAGGGCGCGCAGAAGAAGAGGGAGGGTGTTCGAGCGAAGAAATTATGATTGCGAAGGTTGCGACGGGAGGGGGGGGTAGTGAGAGCTTTGGTCGTCGAAAAGCGAGCGCGATAAGCAGAAAGGGCGAACAAAAGAAAGGGTGCGAGCGGGCGAGAGAGGAGGCGATGATTGCAGTTATCCGAACATCCATGTTTTTCTCTCTATTTGCGATTTACGATCTTTTTTCTGAGCGGCTGGCTCACGCCACTGTTTCACTCTGATGGTATGTCTAGCGGCGGCCGCACCTCCCAACCCCGTGTCGCCCGTTGCTTCAGCGAAGAGACGAAGAGAAGAAGAGAAGAAGAAGAAGAAGAGATGAGTGTTGAGATCTTTGTGGATGATCGTAGAGCGACGGGAGGGAAGAGGAGCGAGGAAGAGGAGAGGATTCAGAGAGAGGCATGGAGCGGAGCGCGACGTAGGAGAGAGTGTAGTAGAGAATCGGAGAGGGCAGCGGGTTAAAACAGTCAGGTTCAACAGGTTATTCTTCTTTTGATTGCTTGCACGATGAGTTGGGGGGAAAACCGTCTAGTCATGCATCACACCAAGGCTGAAGGATCATGTTTACATTATACATTGATACTCGTGTGTGTGTGTAGTGGTGCTGGTTGTGTCTGTGGTTAGTGTGTGTTTGGTTGTGTCGTGTGTCCGTGTACTATTGAATATCAGAAGGGAGGGTCCGCGACGAATGATGAGGCAGTGAGAGCGAGGAGAGTGGTGTGGTGTGTGTGTGGTGTGGTTTGTGTGTGTGTGTGGTGGTGTAGGTTTGTGTTGTGATATGTTGTGTTTGTGACAGTCTAACCGTCTTTGTCAGTTTCTGAGCTGTGATTGACTTAGAAGATGAATATTGAAAAAGACTTTCGTACACAACACCAAACCACCAACACATCACCCCCCTCGACGCACTAGCATTCGCTTACCAACAACCGCAATTTCCATTTCTGACATTGGCACACACACACAAACTCTGTCCGCGCTATCTGATCCCTTCGCACCCGGGCCCTCTCCTGCCGGTCTCGCTACTTCATCCTGTTCTGTATCCTGCTCCTCTCTCTCCTCGTCTCTCTGTCTTCTCTCCTATCTCTCTCATCTCAACCTGTGAAGCAGGACGTATATAATAAAAACAGCACCCTGTCTTCTGGTTGCCAGGAGTAAAATTCCTACTCATTCGGTATGGCGCTGACACTCGACGCAGTGTTACACAAGCAACCCAACAACGAACCCCACAAAAATTGGGAAGGGCAAAACACGTAACACGCGAACGAAGGTCAAAACAAAGAACATCAAAGTTACGCAACAACGTTACTTACATGATGTGTGCTTGACAGAACCAAGCCATTTTGATCAGACCACGCCGCCCCGTCTCTCTCTCGCTCTGTGACCTCTCGGACTATACCCCCCAAGCTGAGATGAGGCTCGTGTACAGGGGAAACGACACAGATACATGGCACGATATTCATTACATGTGCCGGCGGGGTGTGGGAGTAGGCGTGGGGGCTTGGGGCTATCTTTAAAAATTTCTGTCTTAATCTAATCCGAAATAAATTTCCAGTTTTTTATGATCATTATCTCCCACAAAGTCTGTTGCAGGTCTGTTTGAAGATCCAGAATTGCATTTTCGCCGAATTATGGCTTAGGACAATCGTCCTCGACCTGTGCGAGTATTGTATTGTTTGTGTTGTTTAGGTTGCGTTTGTTGCTGTTGTTTTCACAAAACCATTGGTCAGTCATTAAAACGTGTGATGGCAGTTGGTCCGATGGATGAAAAATCTTGTTCTCCGCTTACTGCCTCGCCAATTGTAGAGTTCTCAAATATTGAACTAATCCATCAACAAGACCCGAGCAGATCTACGCTTCATGGCGTTCCTGAAGAAAGTGTCCAACACGCATTAGAAAACGGTCTCGCAGTTTTCACACCCTTTCTTCACATATTGTCGGTCGCTGGTGGAAAGTCTCATAGTAAAAGCCGGTGCCAGCCCTCACTCTGTTTGCCATGCTGATGCTCGTCTGACACGTCTGTCCCCTCTTTTGTGTGTTCTGAACGTGAAAGTGGGTAATATCTCTTAATAGGCAAGATTTCCTTTTTGCCATTTAGCCCTTACCAGACAATGTTTATCTTTATTGTATAAAAAAATTGCATGGATTAGAATATGAGCAAAAGCTGAACCAAATACCAAGCCGTTTAAACTTTACATGAACACTTTAACCCTATCAATAAAATATACAAAGTTATGTCGATTTCTGTCATCTTTTCTGTGACTGACAAACAAAAGAAAAACAAGATGCAAAGTATATAAACGTACTTCCAGTTTATCTTCAATACGTGAGGTATTCCATAAAGAGGAAAAACCCGTTTGGGGCCATTATAGTCATTAGTAGTGGCTATTCTAGTAAACACTGGCCATCATCTGGACCCATAATGAATATACCTACAAATTTTCAGAAAGATCGGCCATGTACTTTCTGAGGTATTCCCATAAAGAAGAAAAACTGTTATGGGCCGGTATAGCCATTAGTAACGTCTATAACGGTAAAATAACACATCGGGCATCATCCGTGATCCATAATGAACATACCTACAAATGTTCACAAAGATTGGCAATGTGCTTTCTGAGATATTCCATAAGAAGAAAAAAATCGTTATGGCCCATTATGGCCGTTAGTAGTGGCTATAACGGTAAAATAACACATCAGACATGATCCGTGACCCATAATCAACATACCTGCAAATTTTCAAAGATCGGTCGAGTCCTTTCTAAGATATTTCATAAAGAAGGAAAACCGTTAGTAACGGCTATAACGGTTCAAAATAGCACAGCGGGCATGATCCATGACACATCTAATATACCTACAAATTTTCACAGAAATCAGTCAAAGTATTTTCTGAGATATTCTATAAAGAAGGAAAATGTTATGGGCCTTTTATAGCCGTTACTAACGGCTATAATGGTTCAAATATATATTGGGCATCATCCGTGACCCATAATGAACACATGCCTACAAATTTTCAGAAAGATCGGCCATGTACTTTCTGAGATATACAGAAGGAAAACCGTTATGGGCCGTTATGGCCGTTAGTAAACTGCCGTAACTGTAAAATAACACTCCGGGCATCATCCGTGACCGATAATGAACCGTACCTACACATTTCAGAAAGATCGGCCAAGTACTTTCTGAGATATTCCATAAGAAGGAAAATGGTTATGGGTCATTATGGCCCTTTAGTAACGGATATAACGGTAAAAATAACACATAAGGTATGATCTGTGACCCAATGAACGTAACCGTACCTACACGTTTCAGAAAGATCGGCCAAGTACTTTTCTAAGATATTCCATAAAAAGGAAAAAAAACCATTATGGGCCATTACAGCCATTAGTATCGGCTAGAACAGTAAAATAACACATTGGGCATGATCCATGACCCAAAATGAACATACCCATAAATTTTCAGAGCGATCAGCCAAGTATTTTCTAATATAGTCCATAAAGAAGAAAAACCGTTTTGGGCCGTTATGGCCGTTAGTAACGGCCATAGCGGTAAAAATAGCACATCGGGTATCATCCGTGACCCATAATAAACATACCTACAAAATTTTGAAAAAGATCGGCCTAGTAGTTTTGTCTGGAGGAGTGGAACACATTTTGACAATGGACACACACACACACACCACACACACACACCCACACACACACACACACACACACACATACACTACACACACACTCGCGCCGCGCGCGCGCGCGCGCGAAAGACAGCATTTCTTTGTTCCCATTCTAAAGTACTCCCTGTTCTATGAGAACTGGGAGTATAAAAACTAGCAAAATTCGACTGACTAGTTGAGTTACAGACTATACTTGCACACACCAACACCCCTTTCTGTCCTCTTCTCCTCTACTCCCCCCATCCCCCTTCACCCATTCCCCTTTTCACACAACAGGAAAGGTTTCTTCGCTGAGCAAAAACAAGGAGTTGCATGTGCAGAAGACGCTTTATGTGAACTTGATACGTGGGGTCTTACGCCAAGAATGGTTCATGCTTGCCCGCCTGCCTCTAAAAACCTGTCATTTGACTGCGGTGTGTGCACAATACCAGTCCTGTCGGTGTGGAGAGAGCCTTGTCACAATAAGCGAGCTGGTGAGACAGAATTACATGAAACCTGATCTACGTTTCAACACGTGAGCAGTCAAACTTTGTGTCGATTAGCCGA
Source organism: Conus betulinus (assembly GCA_016801955.1). NCBI lineage: Eukaryota > Metazoa > Mollusca > Gastropoda > Neogastropoda > Conidae > Conus > Conus betulinus. The sequence continues at coordinate 13,321 of JADBJO010024090.1, read as the reverse complement.
CCGGTTTCAAGCCTGGTTTTTTAGACTTTTATGTAATTCCCTACGAACCAACGTGGGGATCTTTCAGTTCAACATGTGATTTTTGATTGTGAAATCGAAACCCTTTTTTGAATGTGTTATATACCAAGTGCTGACACTGGGCATGTTAATGTGTTGACTTTTTAGATTCGTTGCCAGTTATTTTCTCTTGTTAAATTAACGAGACACCTTTTGGAAAGTCCATTAAGGAACATTTTATAATCATAATCGTAAGTTAGATTACTTTAGTATTTTTCTCTAATTTTTCATAGTTACTGTCCTATAATTCATCTGTCCTTTATTTTTGTTCTATGTAACCACATCGTCCTCTTCTCTTCTTTTATGATAATAGTCTAAAATTGTAAGGGAAGTCCTGTTTTTCTCAGGGAAGCACATTGCGTCAGAAGACCCCATTCTTCTGGTTTTCATGTTGAGGAAAGGCCAGGTAACGTTCTGCTCCTTGTCCACCTTTGCTGAATCTCTTGTAGTGGACCATTGAATGGTCAAAAGGGGTTCCATGCTCCACTCGGTTTTCAGCACTGTAGACTGAAGGGGCTTCACAAAGCAGTCATCGGGTACAGTGATTGTGCAAGCGACCTCGTTCGTTGGATATCACTTTGTAGACCTTGTCTGTACACACGGTCAGCTGGATCAGGTAACTGGTGAAGAGTGTTGTGCTCCATGTATTATCTGTGTGTCTGTCAGCTCTTCTATCTACACTTCTACATACAGTGATTTGGATGGATAGAAGTGTGTGTGAGTGAGTGAGTTGTGTTTGTATGAGTAGAGTGCGTGTGTGTGTG
>JADBJO010024090.1:0-7500 GCA_016801955.1 Conus betulinus | reverse complement strand
CCTGCACGCATGTGGAGTGGGACTGCTGCATGGAACTGGTAGGTATTGGAAGTCCGGGTTTTTTATTCTGAGTGGAGTGACACATTTGTTTCAAGTACCAGGGAGTAGAGTGACACAATTCGTGACCTAGGTGCTCTATTCTAGGTGACACAACTGTGGTGGGCTGACACAACTGATTGGAGCACTGACTACACGTGTGGAAGTGAACACCTGATCATTGGACCTTGTACACACAGAAAGTGTAGCTAGAGACTATTGAGTGTACTGTGCACTATCATGAGCACACTGAGAGAGTCCCAAGTACACTGAGTTAGAGGCACTACGCGTGAGTGGGGTGACCTTCTCCTGGTTGGACGTGTCCCACTGGTGCTAGTGTTCAACACTAAATTGAGTCGACACACTCCAGTGGGACAAGTGTCATCCTTCCCGTGGAGTGAACACACCTGAGTGTCCAACACTGAGTCTCATCACGCTGAGTGGAGTGACACACTGCGTTGGCAGGGACGCACTGAAAGTGGAGTGACACACGGAGTTGGCAGTGAGAACTGATCGGAGTGACACACGACGCTTCGCTTTTACACCTGGTGATAAAGCTCTGGGTTGGAGTACCGCACTGTGAGTGGAAGTGGACAAACGCTCAGTGGTGCCAGGCTGACACAGGCGGCCCCCAAGCCTGCAAACCCCTGCTAACAGGGAACCACCCTGGTGTTGCGTAGTCCCCACCCTGATAGGTCAGTGGCGCGAGTCGATTGTACAGTGACACACTGTGTGACTGGTGCCGCGCTATGAGTCATTTCCCTCGGTGGAGTGACAACCCTAGTGGCAGGGACACACACTGAGTGGAAGTGACCACTCTCGGTGGACTGGACACACCTGAGTGGAGTGCACACTGACTGGAAATGTTCACATGCATGCACACACTGGGTGGAGTGGACTTGTGAGTGGAGTGACACCCTGAGTGGGGCTGGAGTCACACTGAGTGGAGGTATTCAATGGTGCCTATTGACAACGGGGGATTGACACCCTCCGTGTAGAGAGAAGTGGGCGCAGTTGGTGGAGTGGCAAAACTGAGTGGGCGTGACACACTGACGTGGAGTGACACACCAACTCTGGAAGTGACACTCTGAGTGACACTTTAATTGTCAAACTGAGTGGAGTGACCAACCCTTCTCTACAGTTCACACCGACTGAGTGGGTCTACATCCTGGGTGGAGGCACCTACTCGAGTGGAAGTCGACACCTCTAAGTGCGTGTGACACACCATGTGGCTGTGACACACTGAGTGGAGTGACACACTGGGTGGTAACGTGACCACTCTGGGTGGTGCTGACACACTAAATGGACCCAAACGCTCCTGAGTCTCCCGGCCGGTGTGGAGTCGACACACTGCGGGTGAGTGCACTCCAGCTTGAGCTGGTCGGAAAGACCACGAGCAGCATTGACCACAAAGAACGAAGTGGGACCTTGGAACAGAGTGAATGCACATAAGTGGCACAGGTGATTCAACTCGTAGCTAGTGACGAACATAGGGCAGACATAAGAACAGTGGGCCACATGAGCGAGTAAGATTCTAGGTCAGCGATAAGACATTCTCCCATCACACAGTAGTGCAATCGGGCAGGATATAGACTGGCACACATCCTCCACAGTGAGAAATAAGGGCAGGATAAGACAGGCAACACAGTGAGAAATAGGCTGCATCGGATTAAGAACATGGCACACACTACTGAACAATACGTGGCACGATAAAGACATGTCACACTCAGTGAGAATACTAGGGCAAGGATAAGAACATGACCTACAGCGACGAAATAGGGCAGCGAATTAAAACATTCGGCACAGTGAAAACAGGGCCAAGGAGTACGGACCATGGCACCACACGTGAAAGAATAGTGCAGGATCAGACAGGCACACGCGTGAGTACAACAGGGCAGATAATACCTGGCCACACGGTGAGAAATAGGGCAGATAAGACAAATGGCTCAACGGTGAGAAATCTTACGGGACAGGATAAGACAGGGCACACTCAGTGGATAAATAGGGCAGGAGAAGACATAGTACCACTCGTGAGAAATTACGGCAGTCTCTAAGACATCGTCCGCCCCACAGTCGATCACACAATGGCACGAGTCGCACACAGCACGAACTTAACTGACATGGCACCACAACATGCACGCGTGGGGATGAAACCCCTCGCGGGACAAAGGATAATACATGGCACACATACACACATCCACAACACTCACACAAGTACGGACGTGAACATAGGCGGATCTACAACACGATGGCGCTGCGTCGTGCTGAAACTACGTCTCAGGACACTAACAACAACACATTGCTCACGGTTGAGAAACAAGGGCCAAGAACACACCAACATGGCAACACAGTGATAAACAGGGCGACTAACATGTCACAACAACACACCCACCGCAGTCGCTCGAAAATAGGGCAGGATAAGACCTGGCACACAGAGTCAGCACACAAAATCGGGCATGGTTAGATATGGCCACGACACGGCTGAACGAAAAATCACGGCACTAACCGGGATAAGACACATGAGCGCATGGTGGTAGAGAATAAGGGCAGTGATAAGACAACATGGCGCACATTGGAGAAATTTTGGGCAGATAATACATGGCCCACAGTGAAGAAATACAGGGGCAGCATAAATAACATCGCGACACAGTGAGAAAAACAGGGCAGGATACGACAAATCGGCCATACATGCAGACAGGGCAGGATTAAGACATAGCGGCACACTTCAGACAACCAGGCGGGCATAAGAACATAGCGCACCAGTTAGAAATAGTGCAGGCTAAGAACCATTGGCGCACAGATGAGAAATAGGGCAGTAGCAGAAATGAAACCGGGTGACGAAGTGAGGCGGCGTGAGACAATGTGGACCGGGGAAAAATATGAAGAACAACGATGAGATAATTTGGGCAGCGTGGGACATGGGCATGAACTAGGGACATGGGCAAGAGATGATACAAGCGAGAACATTGGGTCAGGAGGATACCGAGGACAACAGTGACGACAGTCGATGCAAGCACAATGCACATGGGTTCCCAGACAGAAACAGTGGGTAGGACTGACACAATGCGGGCTAGCGACTCATGACACACTCATTGCGGGCTCATCACGTCATCACGGGGGGCAAGAGCGGGACTATCTGCGCATCTACATGACAGGGGGCCAGAGTGGGACACTCTCGCGTGGCCCGTCAACTGAGAACAGGGGCAGAGTGCCTGAACATGAAGCAGAATGAGACCACAGGTGCCTCTAGTTCTACATGTGGCCGAGTGGGTCATTGGGCAGAGTGAGAACATTGGGCAGAGTGAGAAAAACGAAAAAACAGGGGGCAAGAGTGTGCATCGACCTATTGGGCAGAGTGTCGAACAGGGGGTCAAGTGTCAGTACAGTGGGCCAGCCGTGCAGACAGGGGTCCAGAGTGACTTGGGACATGAATACTGCAGCATTACGACTCCGGGGCACACTCAGCCATGAGGCAGAGTGAACATACCGGGTGCTCGCATCCCGTCGTGAGACATGGGACAGATAACAATGCTGGGGTGAGTGGATCTAGTCTCGGTCCATGAACAAGTGAACCATGGGGGCAAAACGAGACATTCGGGACATCTGACGTCAGACTCCGTCATGAATGAACTGGGACAAGAGTTGAGAACCATGGGGCAACAACGAAGTCGAGACATGGCAATCAGATGAGACATGGGGACAAGAGTGGAGGCATGGGACAGAGTGAGACATGGGGCAGAGATGAGACATGTGTGCAAAGATTTAGACATGGGGCAGATTGAGACATGGACAGAGTGAGACAATGGGGCAGATTGAAGACATGGAGCGACACAATATGAACATGGGGCCCACAGTCGACGTAAGAGACGAAACATGGGTTAGAGTGGAGACAACATAGTGTGTACAATGGTCCAGACAATGGGCCATAGTCCCAGCACCACATGTGCCTGAGTTGACATGGTGCACAGCAGTCCCGACATGGGGCCAAAGATAGAAACAAGTGGGAAGCCCGCTCAAACCACGTTGGGCAGAGACACCCGTATCTCGGTCAGCATGGAGCCGAGTCAGACATGTGGGCATGCCTTGACGTGGGGCAGAGGAGACATGGGGCCCCCCCCACGGGTGAGACATAGGGTAGGGTCCAGACAATGGGCAGGTAGTCAGACTTGGGGGCAAATGCTTAGACGTGGGTCAGATATGCAGACATGGCCACACGCACAGGGGACACTGACACACGGGTGCACATTGCACAGGGAGAACATGGGAACACAGAGCAGACATGGGTGCAAAGAGTCAGGACATTGGTCAACAGGCATAACTGGTGCACAGGGAGACATGGGCAACAGGGAGACCTGGGGCCAGTGTGAGAACGTTTGGGCGGCTAGACATGGGGCAGGGTATGACATGGGGCAAACCGAGCTTGGACAGGGGTTGCAAAAGAACATTGCCCCACTATGAATTTTGCTGATCCCGGTATTTTTCTCCCAATCCTTCTTTGAATACATGAACCTTTTTGTCGCTGTTGGGCTGGTGATTTACTTTCGTTAGTTCTTGTGTTAACCCATCTTTTTGCCTTCTTCATGTATTATAAAAGGGTCCCATGTGTTGAAACGCGCCTTTTGTAAGGGTGATTTGGTGTGCGTGCTTGCGTGGCGGTGGTGCGTATTGTCTTGCGTGCTTCCATGTGTGGTGTGGGTGTTGTGTGTGTTGGTGGTGTGGTGTTGTGTTGTTGTTGTTGTGTGTGTTGGGGGGGAGTTCTTTCTTGTGTTTGTCAAGAACAACCTTTTTTTTTTTCACACGGCCTTCAGGTCTCTTGTGTGTGGAGGCATGTGCTGGGAAACTGCGGTAGGTTGCACACACATTTGTTCACTTCAGCTAAAAAAAAACAAAAAAAAAAAAAAAAAAAAAAAAAAAAAAAAAAAAAAAAAACAAAAAAAAAAAAAAAACAAAAAAAAAAAAAAAAAAAAAAAAAAAAAAAAAAAAAAAAAAAAAACAAAAGAAAAAAAAAAAAAAAAAAGGCAAAATGGCAAACCCCCGCCCCCCCCCCTTGTTTACACAAGAGAAGAAAGGAGACAGAAGAGATGAGAGAGAGGACAGTGTTGAGTGAGCAAACAGAGACAGCTACCAGTTTCTCTCTATAATCTGTTTACCTATGAGAGTGTCCCTATATTACTACAGTATCAGTGCACACTACAGTGGCTCTGTATGCACGCACCATTGGCAGGAGTGTAAGGCCCATCTGTTGTCTGTATACAGATAAGTGGCCCGTGTGCTGACCTTGTGGCTACGATGCTTGCCTGCCGCAGCTGGTGAAACCGGAGGGGAAGGAAATGGTGACGGTGATGGTTGGATGCTGATGAGCTCGAGATGGTTGATCCAGACAAGGGAGAAGGACAAACGACGTGCAAAGTCATCACCCACCGTCTACAACACCTCCGTCACCTTCTGTGTTGCTGGTAGGAATTTCCAACTCCGGCTTCAATGTCCCAGGGTTCTTCTTCCCCAACACCAGTGTGGATTCCAGTGGGGTGGTGGTGGTTGTGTGTGGTGTGTGTGTGTGGTGTGTGGTGTGTGTGTTGTTGGTGTGGTGTGTGTTTTGGTGGGCGTGCGGAGTGCTGTGCGGTGGCGTTGTATGTCCCCTGTTTAGTGTGTTTGTGGGTGTGCGTGTGCGTGTGCGTGTCGGGGTGTGTGTGTGTGTGTGTTGGTGTGTGTGTTGTGTGTGGTGGTGTTTTAGTGTGTGTTGTGTGTGTTTGTGTGTTGTTGCCTTTTATGTTGTGTTTTATGCGAATGTGTGTCCTGTGTTATTTTCCTTGGACTGTATAAGTGTTGTCTGTTTTTGTGTGGGTGTGTGGTTGTGTGTGGTGTGTGTTTGTGTGTGTGTGTGTGGTGTGTGTTGTGTTGTGTTGCCTTTTAATGTTTTGTTTATGCCGAGTGTTTGTCGGTGTGTTATTTCTGTACTGTTATATTGTGTCCTGTTTTGTGGGATGTTTTGGTGTGTGTGGGTGTGTGTTGTGTGTGTGTGTTTTGTTGTGGTGTGTGTATGTGTGGTGTGTATGTGTGGGGTTGGGTGTGTGTTGGTGTGTGAAGTTGTGGTGTGTTAGAAGAAAGAGAGAGAAAGAGCGGGAGAGAGGAGAGAGAAGACCTAATGCACTCCTCGGAGCACTAAAATTTCTAATTGGATGATCCTTCAATCGAAAGGTCAGATCCTGTCATACAAAGGCTAATGTTCCAAACGAAGCTTTTTTAAAAGTCAAGCTAGTTGTTTTAACAGACACACAGGCAAGATTCGGCCCAAGAAAGAAAAAAACTATGGAAAAAAATAATTTAGAGGAGGCCCATGGTCCTGATAAAAGAAGAAAGGAGAAGAGAAAACTAGAAGAGAGAGAAATAGAAAGAGAAGAGGAAGATAGAGAGAAGAGAAGTGAAGAGAGGGAAAGTGGAGAGAGAAATTGCCTTTTTAAACAGAAAATTTCTTAGAGTCTCTACTGATAGTTCATCTGGTACAGACACCTGCAAAACATCCCAAACAAATTCCTTTTTCATGGAAGAAACTTGAACAGGGAATCAAATTTGTCAAACAAGGCCATGACAAAGTAAATCGCGAAAAACCTTGCATTCAAAGGGAAAGAAGTCGTGAATTTAGTGCTTAATACCTCCAATACTGTGAGAAACATTAAACCCAGAGAATCCTCCGCGTTTTTTTTTTCTTTCTTAAAGTGAGAGGCGTAGGTTGGCTGTAGGCTTCATAAAAAAAGAAAGAAGCTAATCAGAATGGTCCACTAAATTGTTTTGCAAGCCCTGCGAGGAGGGTGTAAATTTTATGGAAACGTAAATCCTGCTATACAAGGTCAACAACTAATCCAGAAACAGTTTTTGTGTCGTAAGAGTCCTGTTTCCCGTAACATGTTCCGCCTGGAAAGAATTTTTTGCCCTCGTGCCCTAACCCTGCTGGTGACACTCATCGACAGTCGCGGGTGAGCTTACCCCCCACCCCCCCACCCCCTCGTCCCCCGACTCTTTCCACAAAATAAATAAAACAATACAACTATCATCATGACTTTCAGCCACGTCTCAACGAAACTCCGTCCGTCCTGGTCTGTTCAGTCTCTTCTGCGTCTTCTTCCTGTCTTCTATTCCTTGTCCTATCTGTCGGTTCTGTCTGTCTTTCAAGTCTGTCCTCTCTCGCTGCTCCTCTCTCCTCTCGCTCTCTCTCTCTCTCGCTGCTCTGGACAATTAATTTTTTTTTGTTGTGTTCAACGCATGTGTTTTATTTTTGTTAAAAAGTTGTTCTTGTCGTTGAAATACGTTGAGGCGCCTCCTTGGTTTTACAAACTCCTTGTTTGAAAGCTGCAAATATTTTTCTACTGTTGTCCATTTCGGTATGGGGGGGAAATGATTTCCAACAAAAGCGCGACCGTTTGGCACATGTTTTCATCTTCATTGTGTTGTTTTTCTCGCCCTGCT
>JADBJO010024089.1:0-25632 GCA_016801955.1 Conus betulinus | reverse complement strand
GAAGGGGGCGAGCAGAGGGAAGTTTGTTTGATTTGAATTAGAGCAAGGACACATTAAAAAAAACATATCTTCTTTTTGAAAAAAAAGGCTTGAATCCATGCGCTTGAAATTAACTTAACTGGGTTTTAGTTTGGTTGGGCACCAAGTCTCACTTGCAGACTAACCGATAATGCCAGATAAAGTGATGACTATCACAAAAGGTAAAGGAATTGGCCTACAATAAACACTTCACACGGAAATTAGAAGAGAATTGGCCCCAAATACCTGGGAGTTTACAGGGTGGCTGCAATTCTTTATTACCTGCCACAGGAGTAGAAAAACACTCCCAACTTCAAAATAGTTCGGCCTAGTGAACGCTGTTTTTGTTTACTATCCGCTCAAATATCCCTCTTCAATCATGATGTCTTTCCTATAAGGTCTATCCATCAAAGATGCAAAACCACCCGGGCCCAATCTGTCGCCGGGCGCGACAAATTGGGCAGGGCGACAGATTAGATTGTCATTAACAGCGCACTTTTCCATTTCTGCTCGTCCTCTCTTTGACGCCATCATATTCAGCTAAGCTCATTGCCCCCAAATACCACAATAGCGATGGAATCCAACATAATGGGGACACTCAGTTTCTTTACATATCAAACACATGAATAAGATGGCATATTTCATTTACTAGAAAGTGGGGGTTCGAAACAGTATTTGGAAATTTTATGTTTTTTGCAGAACAGAACATTGACTCCACACAAATAAGTACTTTAAAATATTGATTGTGTCAAGTCATTAAAATGTGACAACGTTCATAATAAAGGTTATCATTTGAGCCGACAAATATTGATCTGCCTTTTCCAATGGAATCTATCTGTTCAACCCTCTTTGTGATGGAATAATAACAAAAGCAGAACCTGACCTGATTATTAAGACAGTACTGAACAATCTGTGTAAACTTTAAGATGTTGAGAATATTTTCTCTTGTAATGTACATCTTTTCAGAATATAGATAGAAGGTTTGTTTGGTGGTCACGATGTGAGTACTCCCCGTTGCTTTCCTGCCTGCTCGTCCAGCAATAATGTTGACAGTTTGAATATTCCGCTGTTCCGTTTTGCCTGCCTTCCTTCCTGTCGCAGTAGCTGACAGTTCATTTCAAAGTCGCCCCCCCTTTTGTTACTGTGATGACAAGACCACCCAGATTTACCTTCAGACTGCCCATGAAGTCGTCGGTGTGTGTAGTGTGGGAAACGTGTGGTGTGTGTGTGTGTGTGGTGTGTGTGTGTGTTTGTGTTGTGGTGTGTGTTGTGACTCTGTGTGTGTGTGTGTGTGTTTGTGTGTTGTGTGTGTTTGTGTGAAATGCGTGTGAAAAGTGCAGGAGAGAGGGAGACCGAAGATGAGGAGCCGAAGGTGGAGAGGGAGAGACGAGAGAGAAGAGAGAGGGAGTTCAGGGTGTTGTGTTGTTGAGAACGTATGGAGTTGTTGAGTTGTGTGTGTGTGGTGGTGTGTGTGTGGTGTGCATTGTGTGTGTGTGTGGTGTGTGATGTGTGTGTGTGTGTGTGTGTGGTGTGCTGTGTGGTGTGTTGTGTGTGTGTGTGTGTGTGGTGTGTGTGTGTGTGTATGTGTGGTTGTTGTGTGTGTGTGTGGTGCGTGCGTGCAGTCGTGTTGTGTTTTTACCGACACAGTTCGCATTTATATGCATATTAGCGTATTAGCTCAATGATACTATAATTCAAACTGTCTGCAGATTCCAGCGCTTACAATGTAATTAGAATGTAGTGATTTAAGAGGCATGCCCATATAGAAATTACCTATTTGATTTTGTTTGAGTTCGAGTGTGTATTTTCGATGGGTTTACATAAACATGATAACGGAAAGCTAATAATCTTTTTTATGCACCCGTAGAGTCCAAGAAGTCAGCGTAGAGTCCAAAAATCAGCACGTCTATGTCACAGATATAATTAAAAACGGATTTGAAATACAGGAAAAGATGAAATTTTTAACTTCTTGGTCTATGAAGGTTGCTATACCGGTCTAAAATTAACTCACTACTGAGGTTGGAAAAGACTCAGTCTTACTTGTGAGAGACTTGAGCTCTAACAAGCCATAATAATATCATTTTTCTCGTCGCCGAAACGCCGTGCCGGGTCGTGTAGTTCATTCCTATAAAATATAAAAAGATAACTGTTCTACTTTGCGTATTCGATAAAAAAGAAACAACGACAAACCTAAAAGAAACAAAAAAAAAAAGACCACAATAAACGGAAAACAGCAACAACACAACAACAGCGACAACAAACAATTCTGTTGTTGTTTTACTTGTGGCTGCTAAAACAACTTTAGCTAGCCGTTTTGTGAGTGTAAATGTATTGTACTCTGTTTTAGGTCTTTTATTTCTAATTCAAAATTTGCATGCTCTGATGAAAAATGACAGGATGACTACAGATTTCCTCCCACCCGCCACCCCACCCCCCACCACTCCCCCCCCAAAAAGAAAAAAAAAAACCTACGAAATACCAACGATACACTTTCACACATGTTTGAAACGCACACCTGCGCACTTAAGCCGTGCTCTGATCACACATTGCAACGGGCGACAAACCACCTCCACATGTTGCATGTACATACATGAGGCACTGGGAGCGATTCTACTCACCAATCCCCCTTCATCCTTTCTCCCCCAACGATCTCCAGACTGGATGTGTGCAGTGTGCCTCTTCCAAGTTAATAGTGGGAAAACCTGGTTCCACGAAGAAGAAGAAGAAATCAAAAACAACATTAATAAAGGCCACCCAAATAAATTGAAAAAAAAATGTTGCAGTTACAATAATCATAATAATGATTACAATTATCTTCTTTTGAATATAATAAATCAGCCATAATGATAAAATCTGCGACGCCATAGAAAGATAATGATATTTTTCAATTTCTGCAATTTCTGGACTGGTACGGACCTCCAAAATGGCGCTCAACACGTTTCCTTGTCTCCTACATGGGTGCCCCCAGGATTGGGACTTTAATACGCTTATGTAACATCCAGCGAGTGTCATGTCTCTGGTCATTGTGTGCATGGTGTGCCATATTGACGCTGTGGCATCACAGGGGTCATCAAGGGTGTTCAGTGCACATTGTGTGGGGGTCAAATCACAGGTCACTGTTCATCACTGTGGGTCAAGGTGTGTTACATGTCGCTGGCGTCATTTGGTGGGTCAACCATACTGCTGCTGTGCATCACCGGGTCATCATCAATGTCTGTAAGTTCCATTGTGTTAGCATGGTTCAATCACACTGACGTAACCACCAGGCGTCATCAAGGTCAGGTCCATGTCACCCAATCCATTGTGTACATGGTCAACCATACTGCTCTGTACCACCATGGTCCAGTGTCTCATTGTGTGTATGGTCAACCACACTGCCCTGTACCAAACAGGGTCATCAAGGTCAGTCTCCGTGTCTCTGTCCATTGTGTTCGTGTCATGGTCAACCACCACTGCCTTTTACCATCTCAGGCGTCAAGGTTGAGTTGTCAGTGTCACCGACCACTTGTGGGCATGGTCAGGCTGCATTGTTGCACAAAAGTTATCGAAAACAGTCAATGTTCACAGACACAGACAGATACACACACAGACAGACACACACATTGCATTGTTCTTTGTCTGTTGTCGTCTGTCTTGGTGCTCTGTCTGTATGACTCTCTCTCTCTCCCCTCTCTCCTCTCCCCTCACTCGCTCACACGCACACACACACACACACAAACACGCACACACCACACACACACACCACACCACCACACACTAACACACACACCACACACACACACAACACACACACACACACGCACACACACACACATGAATAATAAACGCATCATTTCTTTAAGAAAACAACAACAACAACAAAAAACCACACAATAATACACATCTCATCTCTAAATCTTAAAGGGTCCTTTTTGGAATCGTCAGGGTCGTTACAGACTGAATTTTGGGTAGATGATGCAACGAGAAGTACTGATATGTAAGCCCCGGGTACATCACTTACTTGCATAGTTTACCCGATCTCCCAACGAGGAGGAGTGATTTTGTTCTGGAGCTTGCATGCGCGCGGCTTTCGGTGCTTTCATCGGTGCAGTGCGGTAACTTCCGCTGCCTTTTTTTTTTTTTTTCTGAATGAATGGTGATCACGGTGGAGTGACCTCCCACTTTGGGGTGGGGTTTTGGGGTTGGAATGTTGGTCTGCTGGGTGTTTTCACTTCTCTTTCAGTCTTCGTGTCAGACAGGAGTCCCCAGCGAAAAGAGGTTATACGTGGCTGTAACGACTGCCGTTTGTCTTGTGCCCCTACATTCGTTCGGGGGGGTGGGTGGGGTGGGCGGGGCTTGGGGTGGTGGGGGGGGGGGAGTTGGGCAGCCCTGGTCGACAGTGTGTATATTAGGTGCTGTATTCCAGCGCGGTGAAGGCTGAAAGCGAGAGGTGACAAGCACACAGACATTTCTCGCCACCATGCAGGCAGATTCACACCGCCAGAAAACACACCAGAACACACCAGAAAGAAGAACGATCGATCGTGGGGGAAAAGAAAGCAGAAAGTCTGCAAGCTGAGACTGACATCAACGTCATGAAGACATTTCATGAGGGCTTTTCGCACCATTTCTATGGACCAAAGTCTACTGGGTCAACACCCATTGCGCCTCTGACCTGACCACGGTTGCTGACAGATTAGACTGGCCATCCCTTGCTCACTGGGCTGAGCACTTCAATGCTCTTCATCACAACATTCTTCACTGAACGCTTTTGAGCAATCACAGAGCTCCCCCCAACTGACCACAGGTGAAGGAATCTCCGGCAGACCCCATCCTCCAGTGCCATCGAGACTGCGAAGGGTTCTGAAACAGACCCGTCCGGGAACAAATCCGCCTGGAGAGCAGATGGAATTCCAGCTGACATCTACAAGAATGTGAAGGCAAGGTACTCCTGGAAAAATAAGGTGACCAACCTCTTCCACTTCACATGTAAAAGGAGAAAGCAACCCAGGAGAAGACCGCCCTATTGCACACAAGAGAGCTCACTTTCAAAAGACGCATCTCTATTGTACACATGTTTATAAGAATGAAGGGTCAGAAAAGCGCAGATCCTATGACAATCATCGTGGTTTTCCCCTCTTGTGCATCGCAGGAAAGATTCTTTTGCCGGGAGAGTGTGATCTTGACCAAACAACAGACTATACCACATCATCCACATACCATGGACTCCATCGTCCCTGGATAACAATGTGGGTTTTTCCACGCAGGCAGGGGCACAACCGACATGACGTTTTGCTGTTCGCCCGGCAAAGAGAAGAACGCATCGTGAGCACAGAATTACGGAGCTGCTCACATATGCAATGGCGTTTGTTGTTGATCTTGCCAAGGCCTTCGACACACCGTTAATCAGACTGGCCGCCTACTGGGAAGATCCTTCACATGTTTGGCTGCCCGGATAAAAAGGCAAGCTCATCTCACCGATAGTTTTCATCCATCCACTGATGGGGACATAAAGAGGCAGACGAGGGGAATGCTGGAAAGCTCACCGACGGAGACACCTTGGCATGGCACTGATTCCCAGTGAAAACGGAGTCGAACGGGGGGGGTTCCCAGTGAAAAACGGAGTGAATGTGTTTTGCAGGGAATCTGAAGCTGGCTTTTATCTCCCACCCTGTGTTTTCCATTCTGTTTACTAGCCGTTGAATGCCTGAATGATCTGCGTATTTCGGGGACTGTGACAAAGACGGTATATATCCAGTTTCTGTGCTCAGACTGTCAACTCTTTAAAATTTTACGTCAGGCCCTGGACTAAAGCATTTAAATGCCCTTCTGACGAGCAGAGAGTCCCCCTCCGCTCCCTTCTGTGCAGATGTAGACTCGTGCTGTGCACTGGCTGGACCGCATCTCCCATGATGAAGACATGCAATGCAATCAACACATCGCTTTGCAAGAGCCTGTCAATGCTTTGGACATTACAATCAGTCTTGATGAGACTGAGGTTTGTATTTCAGCCTTCAGCCTCCACATCCGGAGGCCAGCTGCTGGCAGTGCCGTCCACCGCCACCTGTCGTCATCAACAACACAGAGATCAAAACTGGAAAACATAATTGAATTCTGCTATGTGGGCTGGCATGTGTACTGTAAGCAGCAACGGATCTTGGAGAGCAGAAGCAGAAGTGATTAAGTTGCGCAATCCAAAAGGCCAGCTCTGCCTTTTGGGACTCTAAAAGAGTCTGTGGCCAAGATCATGGCAATTCAAATGGCGCATCCAAATTGGGCAAACAAAAAAGGTCCGCCGTTTAGTTTCACAGCTGGTGTGGTTCTGAGTGCTCTTGTGAGACTTGGAACCACCGTATACCAGGCGCTGCCACAATTCAACAAACTCGAACAGTTCCATCAACGATGCTTGCCCAAGATGTGAAGCATCAATTGGCAAGGAAAGAGTGTCCAACTGCAGTCCCTGAAGAAGAAACGAGTGGCTTACACAGAGCATTTGAGTGCAGTACTCATCAAAAGCCAGCTCGACGGAGAGGAGACATTGTATGAAGCAGAATTCCAAGGATGCTGCTCTATGGACAAATGAAGGAAAAGAGACAATCTTGACCCAAGAACGGTAAGGCCCTTAAAAAGATACAAAGACACCTTGGAGGCCAAACCGCAGGAGCTGCAACTTTCGACATTGCTTCCTGGGAAGATGATCGCCCTGACAGAAACACAGTGAACCGCAAAGCAACGATTTACCCAGGGTTCGAAAAAACATTCGAGCGCAACAGAGCAGCCACCATTCAGGAAAAGAGGAATCGATGAAAACGGGGCTCATCCTTGCAGGACTCCATTCAATTGACAGCGACCTGTGGACGACGTTCTGTGCCTCAGGGAATCGGTCTCTTCATTCCCACATGAGGACCCGCATCAGCAGGTAACCTGCCTGCCTTACTCTCTCCCGTTTGGACTCGACGGGAGGAGAATCCATCCATCCTTGCTGTTGTTTTGTTTTTTTTGATGTATTTGGGAGGTTCTTAGACTGAAGGCGGACCGTTCCTCTCCTGGGTCTGGTGTTGGTTGTCTGGCGTTGTTGGTCAGCCTGCTTCACTCCACTCACTGTCTGCCAGTCATGGGGCGGTCCCGGCCGTTGCTGTGCTGCTGCTGTGTGGACCATCCCAGTCCGTCGTTAGGGTGGTTATGTACCCTCTTCGCTGTTGTCGTCGTTTGTCCGTCCAGCACTGGTCGGCGGCCAGTTCAGGCGTTGGTCAGCTGGCTCTGTGTATCGCTGTGCCAGCTTGTGTGTGTCCCGTTTGTGAGTCAGTCTTGTGTGTCAGTCTTTCCAGTTCCAGTTGCGAGTCTTACCATTTGTTAGTTTCCTACATTGTTGTTTGTCTGTACCAGTCTGTCTGTCCTCCGTTGCGCGCGCTTTCTATAACGTTTTGCTAGGTGACTTGTGTACCTCCCCACAGTGCCACGTTATTTTGAAAATTCTTCCTTACACACACCAACACATACACACACACACACACATCACACCACTACACCCACTACATACATACATAACTACGGTGGCCAATGTGGACACAAACATAACATGGCACCCATGAAGGAGAACAGGTTGTTACAAAAAAGTAAAAAAATTAAAGTTAAAAGATTGTTTTAACAAAAAGGGTTACAAGAAATAAAAAAAAAAAAACACACAAAACAAAAATTTCATAATTTGTATGGCACTATAATTTGTCCGTGCCGGGACCCAGTGGAATGAGGATTCGATGGGGGGGGGGGGGGGGGGGCGGGGGGGTTGGGCGGGGGTGCCGGCCCTGAGGGGGGGGTTGGGGGAGTCGGTTGGGTCCGGTGGGGCGTGCGGGGGGGTGGGGGAGTGCCGGGGGGCGGTTTGGGCTGCACCGGCTGGGGGGGGGCCCTGGGGGGGGGGGGGGGGGGGGGGGTGGTCGGGGGGCCGGCTGTGTGCGGCTGGTGCGTGGGGGGGTGTTTGGGCGTGGGGGTCTCTCCTGGGCGGTAGGGGGGCGGGGCGTTGGGGGGGGTGGGCGGGGGGCTGGGGGCCCCCTCGGGTGGGGGGGGTTTGGCTGGGGGGGGCGCGGGGGGGGGGGGGGGGGTCCTTTGGGAGGGGGGCCGGGCTGGCTGCTGGGCAGCGCGAAATTAATTCCCAAGCCACGCTGCTGGTGGATCGGATTTTGATTGTCATTCCAAGATGGAGGGAGGAGTGCACATTTTATGCTGTTTGTTGCACTTCGCTTGGTCCCTGTGTTTTTGGTCAGGCCGGGGATGATTTTGTTGGTGGGAGCACCGTTCTTTGCACTCATACTTATAGGTGTTAACAATCATCGTAGTGGTTGGGGGTTCACTCATGCATGTTGTGTGGGTGTGGTTTCTTGTTTGATCAGGATAACTTTTCTTTAAAAAAAAAAGTTTTGTTATAGTAATGTATCCCCTCAACTTATGAACAAACGAACATCCAGAATAACAAACCGGTATGTACTTTTTCTTCATCGCTTCGAGGCTTAAGACATATAGACGAAGAGTGAGAGCCTGATGTGTTCCCTGCCCATAGCGTTTTGGTTGATATCCTCCATTTTTAAAATCAGAGGGCCTAGGGAGGAAATTATATTTGAGACTACCACCCCATTTGTGTTACACTCAAGCCGGAAGTAACAATACATTAAATGGGTGTGACATAGGGCCATACACATTTATGTGACTAGATGTAAGTGGGCAGGAGAGGGTGTCGTAAACAACTAACAGGACACAGGTTTGGGGCTCTGTCGGTCCTCTGCATACCCACCGTGCTGAGGTTTGCATGCTGGGAGACGCGACTGGTCCTCTTCTCCCACTTCGCCGTACCGCTGGCACGTTTTAGCACAGCCTAGTTAGAGCACGAGAGAGTGTTACGGACCCGAAATATACCTCCCCCTTCTGGCTGCCCCCCCCCCCCTTTTTATCCGATTGTACACCATCATCGTCCTTGCGAGATCTCTCTATCTCCTCTCTCTAGGCGATTACTAATAGTCCCCATGTTCCACCCTCCCAATAGGTCTCAAACTATAAAGCGTGGGTGTTTCGGTGCGCCACCTGGCGCCACTCTTTCCCAGTGTCACGGCCTCGCCGCTCAGTGGGGGAATGAGAGCCTGTTATCGCGTTCAGTACCACTCTCATGTGCGCACAGTCAAGAAAAAGAAAAAAAGAACAAAGACAGAACAGGGACTGAGAGACAGACAGAAGAAAAGAAAAAGAAACAAAGATAAGAAAGAAAGAAGAAGAATGAGAAGAAAGAAACCAAGAAGAAAGAAAAATAAAAGAAGAACAAGCATAAAACATAAAAGGAAAAAAAAAGGAAAAAAAAGAAAAAAACAAAAAAAAGAAAGAAGAAAGCAGAGAACTAAGCTAGCAGTTAAGCTAGCAGAAGACAGAGAAAGAAGAAGAGAAAGGAGAGAGGAAACACGAGAGCAGAAGCAGAAGAGAAGAGAAGCAGCAAAGCAGCCTCTCGAAGTTTTAAGGAAACGACCCCAGACGCAAAAAGAAAGAAGAAGAAGATAGAAGGAGCAAGAAGAAGACCAGCAGGAGCTAGAAGGAAGAAGCAGAAAAAGAAAGAAAGGAAGAAAGAAACGACGAAGAAGAAGAAGTGGCAGAAGAAAGTAAGGAAACGAAGAGCCGTAGGAGGAGGAGCAGGAGAAAAAGACGAAGAAGAAGAAAGAAAGAAAAGAAGAAATCTAGAAGTAGACAGAAGATAGAGAGAGTCGAGAGAAGAAGAAAGAAGAAGAAGTAGAAGACGAAGAAGGAACGAAAGACGAGAAGAAGAAGAGAAGAAAGCAGAAGAAAAGAAGAAACGAATGAAAGAAGAAGAAGAAGAGAGAGAGAAGGAACTCAAGAAGGATAGAAAGATTGAAAATTATGTAGAAGGAAGAATTAACTGAAAGATAGCAGTGAAGGAGAAGAACAAAGACGAAGAGAAGAAGCAGGAAGAAGAAGAAACTAAGTATAGTAGAAGTACCCAGAAGTACCAAGAACCTTGAAGAAAGAGAAGGAAGAGGAAGAAAAAGAAGAAACGAAGAAGAAAGAGAATATGACGCTGAAGAAACTTGAACTTGAAGAAGCTGAAGAGAAAGAGAAGAGGGAAAGGGAAGATAGAAAGGGAAAGAAAGAAATGAAAGAAGAGAAGAAAGAACGAAGAAAGACATCGAGATTAAAGGTAGAAGAAGAAGATGGAAAAGAAGATGAAGAAGAATACAGCAGAAGCAGCAGAGTAGAAGAAGCAGAAGAAGCAGAAGAAGAAGCAGGCATGGGTGATACATCCTTTCCCTCCTGTGCATTACCATTAGGGACCCCATGGGGAAGCATTACCGGCTATTTGGGGTGCCGCCAAAAAGGTTGGTAGTTTTGGCACGGTATTGGTCAGTGCTCATGGGTCTGCAGGGTAAGGGACACGTGGACAGGTGACCATTTGTACCCCATTACACCATATAACAACCACAAACCTTGGGGTTCTTTAAAAAAAACAAAAAAAAAAAACCAGAGAAAACCGCTTTCTACTGAATGCTGCTGGCCAACTTGCATTTGCGGCGGTCGGGTTTGTATGGTTATTTCCTCGCTGTAAAAAAAAAGGAACAAAATACATGAATACTTTTGGCTCTGTGATCTTCGTCTTCTTGGTGGTGAGAAGGGCTGTTGCTCATTAAAATGAATTTTGATTGTGCGGTATATTGTATTCTGACTTTCATGCTTGTACTTGTCCTAGGGGGGGGTGCTTCATTCTTATGGTGTGTGTGTGGGTGTGTGGGGGGGGGGGGTGGGGGGGGGGGGGGGGGGGGGTGGGGGAGGGGGTCAGGGGGGTAATTGGAAGGGAACGTCGTCAGGCTCAAGTATCCATGGCGAGTACCTGCAGAGCTTTTTTATTTCTGTTTGATTTCCTTTTTTTTTTTTTTCACTCGGCTTCTTCAGTTCTTGCGTTGCTGCTGATATTGCCTAAATCCATCTCTCTCTCTCTCTCTCCTCTCTCTCTCTCTCTCTCTCTCCTGGCACCTGTCATTTGCGATTTTCGGTGTCAGTGCAAAAATGCATGCTGTGATTCTCACTTGTGGTCACCTTATTTCTAGTCTTTGGTTTCCCCTCGTGTCGCTCAACACAGAGAGCCATTTATCAACCCCGTGTTTTTTTTTTCCCCTTCCTTACTGTTTCCCTCAAACCTGATTTCACTCTGGATTATCATCACTGTTATATAATCATTTTTATTACTACTGTTGTTATTTGTTCTTATTGTTGTTGCTGATGCTTCAGCTATGATTATCATCATTGTTATTATTATTATTATTATTATCATCATATCACTATCATTAGTAAGTATTGTGTTATTATTATTGTTGTTTTTGTTTGCACTTCTTCTGTTGTTGTTGTTTTGCCTGTAATTAACATTACTGGTACTGGTCAGGGGAGGATCACAGCGGCTCAACAGCCAGGACCATGGAAACGTCACTACCACCCTCAGAGGACAGATGACCTGTCCTCCCGTCCCCCCAACACCTCCATTGACCCGTCCACCGCACAGCAGGACCCCAGATGTGGTAACAACGACACTGACGCCGTGCCCAACAGTGCGAGAGTGAGCGCTTCTAATGGATTAAATCAACAAACTAGCGTTCGCAAGAAGGAGAAGCAGCTAATCGGAATGATAACACTTCTGGGATGAAGTGAACATCCTAGGTTCTGAAAATAAAAAAGTCAAAAATATAGTCAAGATCTAGAAAAAAGTTTTGTTATGTTATTTGGAAATCAATCGTAAAAATCTGAGCCCCGATCCTGTCTTACTCTGAGCTGATCATTTAAACTATAGCGTTGCCAGGGGAGGAATTACCCTGGTTGTGAACAGGTGTAACAGGAAGACAAGCACACCGATTTTTCTATTTCGGATCTCCACTTCCACGCCACTCTAGGAACATTGCTTCTGCTCGGCTTTCTCCTGGACCTTTACACAGCCACACCCATATTTTTGCCGCATTGCTTCCCCAGCTTTGGCAGTCCTCAAGGAGCAATATATGTTGACATAGTCATGTGGTAACCAAGCGGTGGAAGCACCACTCTTCTTGTTAGTCACTTCAGTGATGTTCAGTGATGCCTGCATGATCCAAGTTATACAAAACAACCGGACACCACTGCAAAACTCTCTGGTGGCGAAAGTAATAGCTTACTTTTCAGAACCAGCGTGAGTAATGACTACTACTCTGAAGGCGCCCAAAACATCCGCCGACAACGCCGGCACTCTAGCCAATACCCATGACCACAGCCCAACTCTGCCACTGACACTGACGCAGAAGGAAATACAGAGACTGTAGTCACCACGAGAAGGGAACTTAAAGGGCTGCAAAGTCTGCCGTTTTTGTTTCTTTCGTCATCAGTGAAGATGAAAATGAACAGGCGGGTGCCGTGGAACTATTATACTAGTTACAGGATGCACACGACAGAACTGCACGCTTCCTTTCATAAATTCCGACGTCGGCGATGGCATAGAGATACTGTCACACTGCAGTGTTGGTCTCCAGGAATTACAGCACTCACTCAGAGCACATAGTCCATGGCCACACCACCAAAAAAGCCTAAAAAATGAAAGTGTTGGCTCAGGCACCCCGCACCGACTGAATTTTTTTTTTATTGATTTTGTAAGAGGTCCAGTAGTGTATTACTTTTTTGCCATACTAGAACTTTGAACTCAATCTAATTTGTGTGAAAAATATGCATTTAAAAGTGATACTTCCAGTCAAAAACAGACAAGTATTTCTTTGAACAAGCAAAATCTGAAAATAGTCACTATGACATACCCCAAACCAACTTTCAGACACCTCTGGTAATAAACTAATGTAAGTTCTAAGGTATTGGGTTCATAAACAGGCACAAAAAGGCAAAAAAAGAACATTAAAAAATAGTTATCAATTTACCTGATTCTGAGAATGAATTATGTCCCTTAGCTGAACTGATGCTCAATCCTTATGTGCACAATATATATATATATTTCCATTGAAATCAGCCCACATTCTATACAGTTCAAGTCAAGCATAGCACAAATATATTCACTGAATTATGTTCACATTCTTATTTTTGTTGTCACTTTTAGATGACTGTCCACCGGTGAAAAGTAATGAATTTTGGCATATATTGCTTGATCACAAACAATACTGACTGTTTTCTGGTCTAAATGTTCAGCAAGTCCATGCTTCTGCAGAGGATAGTGTTGACTGTTGACATGTCTGTAGCACTGCCATCAATGACTGGAAGGTATGTCACAGAAGCACAGGCTGGCACTTCCTTCTGAACAGCTGCATTAAATCCAGTCCAGGGTGGCAAAGGAAGGCTTTCAAGTGACCGTGGCGCATAGCTTGAGCACAAAATACAACATCATTGTTTTACAATGGTCACTTTGGCTTTTGTTGTGCAGCTCTAGTTCTGCAAACTGAGGATCTGTCCTCCTCTTTTTTTTAGAGAAATACACAATGTTAGTCTCAGTCTCAGCGCACACCAGTTTTCTTTTCCTGGAATTTGCTGACATTAGAATTATGGGTAGTGGCATTTCCACAAATGTAGCTGGCAAAGGATGTGTCCACACTGAATTGCAATCCCATTCACACAATGTGTTGTGTTTTGTCCATTCATAGTTTCTTCTTGGAAGTCAATGTTGTCCCATACCAGTGTTGCATATTGAGACCTGTTCATAGAAGATGGCACTGGATTTCTCATTTCAGCTTCAGTGATAGAAGTCTCAACCCTCTGAAGTGTTGTCTGTGAGATATGCCCAAGCCCATTCAATATGTAACAAGTCTTCCTGATCCTGTTATGTGTCTTACCGCCATCCCCAGCATGCATGATCTGCTTTGGTGTGGTGTAATTCTTGTTTGCCAAGGAAATAATGTTCTGTGAGATGGATAGTATCTTTTGCTTTACATCTCATGGAACATGTACATGATCCTGTTCAAATTCACATGTGAAAACCACAGATCCAGGCAATGAAGTTGAATAATTCAGCAAGGAACAATTTTTAAAAGATTGTCTTCATTTCCATCATCTGAAGAAGGAGGCCATGAAGCTATTTTTGGAGTTGTTCTCAAAACATCCTCACAGAAAGAGCAGACCCGTAAATTTGCTTCCATTCATTTTCCGAATCATCGCTTGCAGCTTCTGCAGTTATCTCTGACTGTTTTATCCCAGTCACAGGCCTTGTCTTACTGTTTCACAAGTTTGCTGACATTCAGCATTAGAGTTTGTAACAGCTGTAATCTGGGGGCCTTAAGATCCTGAGTATAGATGACATCATTGTTAGACTCATTACTCTCTAAGTCACTGTCTTCTGATTCATCACTGTTGTCAGTTTCAGTGTCTTCTAGTTCTGTGCTCACAACAATGCTCTGCCCAGCACTGGAAAAAAAACAACACCACCTGTGACTTGCTTTTTGCCTTTGCCCTGACCTTTGCCCTTTGCCCTGCAAAAACAATGTTAGAGTATACTGCCTGAAGGCATGTTTTCAAATATGTGCTTTCCCAATGTTTGCTCAATGAAATATTTTCCTCTCTCTTGACATGTTTGCCTGAACAGTCTGTTGAGCTTAGTGAATGGTGGCAATTCTTCCACCCTTCCACAGTTGTGGTTCTATGACATTCATACAGAATGAATCAAATGATTTCTGGAATGGCGTGGTGAACACAGGGTAGAAATTGACTTGGGATGAACCATCACAATCAGTTGTTTTGGCCTTCACTGTCCCCTTTGATGCTGTATGCATCAGATTCTGTACCAGGAGTTTGTGATACCTGTGAGAGCAATGAAGATTGATATTGAAAACTAAGACAAGAGGCTCAGAGTGGGGAGGGAGGGAGGGAAGGGGGCAAAGGGAGAGGGAGGTGACAGGGAGAAACAGGGAGGGAGAATAATAGAAAAGTTTTGAAATACATATAGAATATACTGGTGAATTTCTTAAAAACAAAATAAATAATAGCAACATAACCACAGCACAGTCACATCATCATCCCTATTATCATCATCACTTTTTTTTGTTTAATAAATACAATACAAAAAACCATCACAATTGGTAACTCTCAAAGGCAGTAATACTGGCACCAAAGTAAAATGGGGTAAAGGAAGAAAGTGGACTGAGATTAGCATACCATGAATATGATGGAAAAAAAGGAATGCACTATAGTGAAGTTCCACCACAAAAAGGTAGCTTGAGAGTGAAGGTACAAAAAGAATGTAAGACTAGGAGGAGAATGGTGACTGGATGAAATGAATATGAAAGAAACTGATGAAACATTATGACCAAAAGGGATGTTAGATGAGAGAAAAAAAAAAAAATCCCAAAAGAAAGTAGGTCTAACTTACTATTTTGTTGTTTTTTGTTTTGTTTTGTTCTTCAAACAAGAATCTCTGAACATTTTCTTCTCTGCATCTGTCAGTCTCTTGAGCACACTACTTCATGTGCACATTGACACACATACAATGACACCTGTCATACACTTCTCAACAAAACAAGAAAAAAGCAGCAACACACACACCACACACACACACACACACACACACACACACACACACACACACACAACACAACAGGCGCCCAGCGTGCATGAAAGAGAGAGAGGTCTTCAGTGTGAAAATGGGGTGAGTATGTGAACTTACTTTGCCTCCACAGCTAGAAAGTCCGGTCTGTACTGATGTCATGGAGGACATCAGCTCTCTGAAGACTGACAATGGGCATCATAGAATCCTTCTGCTGAGGGGCCTCCCTGTTGGTATCAGATAAAAATGATTACATATAATGCATATTTCACACACAACACGCATACCACACATACACACACACACACACACACACACACTGCTAATGTTTTAACCAATCAGGATATACAACTATGCATTCAATACCCACATGCCCTAAACACATATGATTAAAAAGTGAAATTTTAATTTATTTCACACACCCATCAAAAGTAAAAACTTACCTATGCTACATGTAAATCATACACAACACTAAAAATAAAACTGCTGATTGTCCTTATGTCTCAGTCACATCTTTCATTTCTAGAAAATAAAGCTACATATCAAATTACCAAAATTTTGCTTTTTCTTGATTCTGCACACTGCATAGATTTTTAAATGCAGAATTCATGCTTTGTAACATTTGTTTTTGATGATCAATGCTTATCATTATTATAGTAGTATCATCATCATTAGTATTATTACTATTTTGACATCAATTAGTGCGCACTCAGTAATGTCTTAAAATTGTATTTGGGTACAGTTGTACTGGTTTGTTTTGATTTGAATATAAAGGACAAACATGTATTAATTAAGTAACAAGCAAAAAAACAATATCTTTGTCAGTTGTCAGACTGGGACCGTCAGACTAGCACACTCTCACAAACTCAATGACCATGGTAAAACGCATTTCAGTGGCTACTCAGCACAGCAGCTGACACTAGTGACAGTCTACAGCACACATTGTGTTTATATGCCAATTTGTCTTTAGGTGAAGGGATGGGGAAGAGGGTGGGGAAGTGTAAATGAGAACAAATGACACTCACTCCGACACACTTCTTCGTCTCTTTCACACAAACCTCCGCACTCCATCCGTTTTTCACACACACACACACACACACACACACACACACACACACACACACACACGTCATGTCATGGAGATAAAAGTGTTCTTGACTTGAAATGAATGGGATGCCAGAGGGGGGTGGGTGAAGTGGGAGGGAAGTGGGTTGGTGGTAGAGAATGGTAGGGATAGGTTAGAATTGTAGCGGTTTGTGAAACTGGGTATCAAGTTACCACCCTTCTCTCTCTCTCTTCTGAAACTGGGTATCTCTCTCTCTCTCTCTCTCCCTTCTCTCTCTCTCTCTGTGATAAATTTGTCAGTTTGCATCAGCAACATCCCCTTGTTTTACTGAAGTTGTGTCTGATGTCAGCACGATATTTGTTTGCTCATGACATGTTTGTCATTCACTATGTGATGCGTGACACCACATCAAAAATTATTTACTGTCATAACAAAAATGCTTTAAATACTTACTTGGCAAAGTTTTTTCTGGACACCATGTGTTCCTGTGGCTGTGTTGCGCTTCCACTTGGTCTTCTTGCATAAAATGCAGATGGGTGGCAAAACATTGGAACTTGTTCCTCTTCCATTTTTTCTGTCGTTGTGGTCTCTCGTGTTCTTTCTTGGTGAAACTGTACCAGTAGCTTTGCCCTTCTGAAAACGCACCTGTGCTTGTTCTATTCTGCGTTTGCCATTGAACCGTATATAACACTGGGGGTGGTACCGTGCACTTTCTGGCTCGAGTCGAAACCCAGAAGCTTTTGAGCGATCACCTGTTCTTCTCCATCTAAGAAATTTCACATTCGCAACAATGAACAAGACAGTCGTCTGCCATGTTAAGGGAAAAAACTCGCGATGAAACCAGCCGGGTAAAAAGACGTTTTCGGCTTCATTAATTTCGCCAACGTTTTTGCGTCCTACTTTTTATTATTATTAATTGTAGATAGGTTCGGTGGTTCCTAGACTGTAACATTTAATCTTATGTTATCCAAGTACCTTTCGCTAAAAAAAAAAAAAAAAAAAGTTCGATGCGGTTTTCTAGCCGACGAACTTGAACGATAGCTCGATGTGGCCCTCGGACTAACAATCCGCTGAGTGGATGTAAATCGAACAGTGCTGGCTTCAGTCTGTGCCCCTCGAAGTAGTCACAATCCAGCTGTGTGTAGGCATTACCTAAGGATCCCACAAAGGCCGCAACTCAAGTGCCTCTTATGGAAATCGAACCTCCGATCCCCCAGAGCTTAATCAGCGGTTTGCAAACCCTCTACCAGTAGCCGGTCCCAGGGAATTTATCAAGATAGTAGACCTTTTTCATTAGCTGGACGTTATATGTGTAAGATTTGATTTTCATGATTTGCTAAGAGTGTCCCCGCAGCTGATTGCGTTTAAATTCATGTAGACATGAGAAAACTACATAGATCAGTTCGACAAGCCGCAATCAACAGATAAACTGCAGAAGACTGGTCTTTACCCTGTGTCACGTCGCTCTAGACGTAAATATGTATACAACAGCTTCCTTAAGAAAGAAATTCGTTGATGAATAACTACAATACGAAACTTGCGCATTGATTGTGTCATTTGCTGATGGCAAGCACCATTCCAACGTGCGCAAATGTCGAAAGCTTTCTCGTGCCATGACTCCCGCTGCTTCTGAATGGCCTCAGCTTCCCATACTTCAATTCAGTAGAGCGTTGTTTTCGGCCCTCTGCCCGGAAACTCATGGCTGTTTGTTCTTCCTGCCACTTTTTTTTTTTTTTTTTTTTTTACCCTAGCTGAGACGTGGGAGTGAAGTGGTGCAGCCGCATGTGGTCGCATGGGCGCGGCACGGACACAGTCCATGAACACCTTTGTTCGGGCCGCGGGCCGGCCAGAGCCGGTGAAAGTGGCAGTGTAAGCGGGGCTCGGCCAGGATCTTCAGCATAGAGTCTGGAGGGACACATGGCCCCGCCAGGGCGAATCACGCACGGCACTCCGTGACATAAGAAAAAGGCCTCTGTCTGCCAGCAGATGCGATGATGTGGCTACATGACCTCGTTTGTCATATGTTACACTGTAGGGCTGGATTTTTTTCCCCACGAGATTCCCTTGTCATTGTTTCACACACACACACGACACACACCCACACACACACACACAGAGCCGATTACCACTCACCCCCCTTCCCCCACTTCCTTCTCCTTCCTCTTCTCTTTTGTTCTTTTTGTCTTCTGTACGCGTTTTCCGCTAAACCTTATCTCTGTGTTGTGGTACAAATAAAATGGCTTTTATTAGGAGATGACTTTCTACATATACAGGGTGAGAAATGACGTCACACTGCACTGCGCACACGACAGGATGTCCTTTCGCCTGGGAGAAAAAAACCCAGGGCCTTCTCCTGGCGGCGCTGTTCCTCGGCTACACAGTGGGACAAATCCCGTCGGGTTTCATCATCCGTCGCTTTGGTGTTCGGATGACGACCTTTACCAGCTTCATGGTGATGTCACTTGGCCACGCGCTGTGTCATCCAGCAGCCCTTCTGTCTCCGTGGGCTGTCTTAACGCTCAGGTCATCGTTGGCTTCTGCAACGTAATTTGTTTGGCATTTTTAACTTAGTGGTGCAGTGAATATGGGAATGAGTGTGTGTGTGTGTGTGTGTGGGGGGGATTTGGAGCGAGGGTAGGGATATATTGAGGGGTTTCTGTGAGGTAGGGGTGGAGCCAGGGGGAGGGGTGGAGGTGGGGTGGCGTTGCTTTGGTACTTGATGATACAACATTAAGCAATTTGTGCAAAAGTAATCAATGTACCCCTGTTTTTCCTGTACACCCCCTCTCAATCGCCCCAGTATGTACATACAATCCCAAAATCCACACCCCTGCCGTAGCCCCTTCCTCTTTACACAGTCCCATGTACGCATTTGGTCGTCTATTCTCCCATCTGTTGAAGACCGTTTAAAAGCAGCGCTGTCTACTTTAGACTTTGATTCTTAGGAGGAAAATGAAAAAACAAAGTTTCATCTGACCAAACTGGTCTGTTTCTGCAAGAAGAGGAACACAAAGGATGTACCCTTTATTAGAGAGATGACCTATCATGTAACGCGCTGAAAGGTAAAGAAGACACAGAATGCAGCGTTCGGTGCAGAGGTGGCTTATGCTGATGGCGCACTGAAAGGTGAGGTGTACACAAAAGGCAACCGTTACTGGACGACTGTTTCACCTAGTAACGCACTGAAAGGTGAAGAACACACAAAGGCAGCCCTTCTTGAACAGAGCCGATTGAAGAGCTGCCTTCTGGGCGTCACATTATGTCGTTTTCCCGTTCCGTTTAGTTTGAATATCAGTCACTCGGTTTTTTCGTTCATTTTTTTTCGGCGCCTTCAAAGTGTACACATGTCATCCATGCCAATGATCAAAATTGTCCTTCTGTTCTGAAAGCTGGTGATGGGATTTTACATGTGTGCAAGATATTGTATCCCCCACAAAGAGATATAACTCCAGTGGATGAGAACTAGCGACCTTCGAGCTGGCAGGTCTGTGCCTGTAACCACTGCATTACAAATGCTGGCTCACTCTGCAAACCAGAGACCGTAGGCGATGTAACAAATGTAAGCCAACGATGCTAGAATCATTTAGTTACCAGTGTAGTGTAGTATCAGATTTTTCATAACCCGACCGATCGCACAGGGCGCTGTCAGGGCTGTCATCACGCAAAAAAAAAAAAAAAAAAAAAAAACCTGCCGTGAGACAAGCGGCACACATACACACAGATGTCTACAAGATATGTGAGCATTTACCACATAGTAGCTAGACTGCAGACTTCTTAAGGCGGATATGAAAAGAAAAACCGTTAAAAGGGCATCAGCCATTCCTTTGGACTTTTTACCACCACCACCCCACCTCCCCACCCCCATTTTAAAAAACTGAGGAATGAAATCACACGACTTTGCCACAAAAATACCTAGAAGGGAAACATGGGCCGATGAACACTGGAGATGGACAGCTTATGGTCCCCCCCCGGACCGCGCGGAGGGACAGTCTCAATACCATCGCCAGATTCATCATAAAGCTGGCATTATCTCCGAGAGAGAGAGAGAGAGAGGAGGATAGAGAGAGAGATAGAGGGGTGGTGGTTGGCTTGAGAGAGAGAGAGAGAGCAGAGATAGAGAAGAGAGACCAAACACAAAAAAAGCCCAAATATCTAGATCAAGGACAGGAGTATAGACCACGAAAGCGCTGCGTTTAAAAACAGTAGACTGTGAAAGTAAAGAAGTAGAAGGACCATAAAATCAGGCCGAATCCGGGGAGCGAGTGACGGGAAAGAGCGATTTGCTAGCACGGAAACAAGCACGAGGCGAAAAGACAGTTTTGCTCTGGAAGGGACATCCGGGATTTCCACAGGCTTAGCTCTGTTCTTGATTGTTACAGCGCAGGTTTAGGACTAAACTGGGGACTTCACAATGACTGAAAAAAAAAAAAAAGAAAACGGTGCTGATATGTGGCCACGGTTGACAGTGTTGCTGTGGAAATCAAACTGCTGGAAGAATCTGACGGCAAAGAAGACGTATACAAGACAGCTGTTATCCTTTGGAGGAATAAAACTGTGCTACAGTACAGCTTGTTTGTTGTTGTGCTCTAATTGGTCATTTGGAGTCGTACATACGACAATCGTTTAGACTTATGGTACGTAATTCTCTCTCTATGGGAGCAAGAGTTACCTTCCTTGTTTGTTTACTTATTGTCTACTTTTTCCCCCTGCCTCAGTTAGATTTCATTTCAAATCGATCAGACCGAATTTACCTGTATTTTGTTTCTGTTCGAATGTGTGTTCTGTTTTGGTGTACTCGAGTTTAAAAAGGCTATGCCATTCTTGAATAAAAGTCAGTCGGGTGTTTGTTCATTTCTAGTCCAGTTTGTTGTTTGCTACGTAGCCTACATGTGTAAGGCACAGGGTGTATGGGCAAGCTTGGAACGTCCTTCTTCGGGAGCGCTTTCTTGATTGTTCCGTGTTGACGTTTCTGATAGGCAATTTTGTGTCGTAAGCAGCGATCGTTTGGGGAACGAGCTTTTTTTTTTTTTTCCACTCGTTCGTTATTCACTCACAATCAAAGGAGTGAGCTCCGATGTCTCTGTGGGCAGGCCTGGGTGATCATCCCCGTGCATGCCGTGTGGAGAAAAATGGGCCGCCGAGTGCGGAGCTCAGCCGGCTGATGGGCATCTCCATGAGCGGCTCTATCGTGGGGCAGTCTCGCCCGTCTTCCCCTTCACCGCGTTTGCTTGGTCCGCTACGGCTTTCCTGGGCGGCTGGCCGTCCGCGTTTCTATGTGTTTGGTGAGGTCGACGGCTGTTTATCGTATGTTACCGGCACACTAACGGCACAAGCTCGTGCGCACGCATGCCGCCTCGACGAGCAAAACACGATCTCATACAAATCTCTCTATCAATCAATCTATACATGCCTCTCCCCTATGCGTGGTCCATGGGGATATATGCGTATGAGTATCTAAATAGATGGGTAAATAAGTAGATTCATGGATATATATAGATAGACAAACCGATTCTTAGATACACTGGCAGATAAATAAATAGATAGACAGCCAGCCAGCCTGATAGACCGACAGACTGAGAGATACAGACAGATGATCATAGTAAGTACACATTCTACCTTTTCACAAACATGCACATCATCATATGATCTTACCCACACACATGCCTGCCTCCACAGGTACTATGCACGCACATTTCTGTAAACATAGGTAGCAAGAAACTGACATCATGTTTTAGATTATTGATCCGGTTTTTCAAAACTTTTATAAATCTACTACGCCGTTTCCCTTCATACATCTGTAACTGCACACACACACACCACACACACACACACACACACACACACACACATTATTTTCTTTGGATTATTACTCTATCTATAATGTATGTATGTTATTGTATGTACTAGCACAATGTACACACACACAACACACACACACACACACACACACACACACGCACACACACACACACAACACACGCACGCCACACAGCACACACACACCAACAACCATTATCTTCTTTCAATTACCCCCCCCCCCCTCTCTCTCACTCTCCTCTCTCTCTCTCTCTCTCTCTCTATATATTATATATATATATATATATCATATATATATCCCAGCTCCTCAGTAAACTGAAGAATCAACCGATCAATTACTTTTCAGCGGGTCTGGGCGTTCTATGGAGTGTGGCCTGGCTTTATCTTGTGAGGGACTCACCAAAAGTTCATCCCCGCATTTCTCCTGAAGAGCAGCAGTATATTGTCAGCACCAGAGGCGACGTCACACAGGACACTACTAATGTGACGTATTCAGGACCTTCAATTCTTGACGTCATCGTAGCCTTTGTATTTTAGTTAATACTATTCATGCAAACAGACATGCTTTCTCAATGAATGAGAGAGAGAGAGAGAGAGGAGAGAGAGAGAGAGAGAGAGAGAGAGAGAGAGAGTTTTGTTGTTGTCTTTTTTCTTTTTTTCTTTCAGGGAGCTGCCATAGATAGAGAATAGTAGTCTATGTACATGTTTTTTGTGTGAGGTTTTTCAGATATTATTATTCCAAAACTTAAGTCTATAAATTCAACAGGCCTGCTTTTTTTTAAAATACCATGATCATTACTTAACCTGAAAGACTGAGCTATGTAGATTCAAATAACACCACACACCACACACACACACCACCACTCACACACAAACGCACGCACGCAACGCCCGCACACACGCACACACACACACACCACACACACACACACACACACACACCAGCACACATTCACACACACACACACACCACATTCACACACATGCACAACACACACACACAGACGCACGCACACACACACACCACACACACACACACACACCACACACACACACCACACACACACACACAACACACAGAGTCACACACACACACCACACCCACACACACACACCACACACACCAGACACCGCCCCCCCCCCCCCACACACACACACACACACACACACACACCACACACACACACACACACAACACACACACACTTGTTATTGGCCCCTCATCTGGACTGTGCGCTAGACCATTCATTGTTTGGACATCAATTTTCCACGAACTTTGAAACAGTTTTCCAGATTTTTCATGGAACGTATTCATTGATGGTATTAGATTAAAACCATACCAGTTACACACGTTTTACACAACTAAAAAATTCATAGTATGAAATTCACATTCATAAGTGGACACACCACACACACACACACACACCCACACCACACACCACACCATCTTAATATCAGACAGGACAGTACCCCATACCGTTCATACATGCAAATACGGTCAAAAATGTAGTAGTTGATGGTATTATATTAAGACCCATACCAATTACACACACATCACACACACAATCTAATAGTATGAAATTTATTTCCTATATATATATTATTCCTATCATTAACTTTTCCATTAGGTCGCGTAAAATTGACCGCGCACACATGTCGTGGGTCGGGAGAGGACCCATGTTTTGGTGACGGAAAAATAGCCTTTGCCGTACGTCGTGGTGTCACTCCATGAGACCCTTGTTGTCTTCTGGAAGGAATAACCTTTGCCGTACAATTGTGGGTCTCCACGGACCCTGTTGTCTTCTGAAGGAATAAAACGCTTTGGCCGTACATGATGGGTTTTTTCCTCTGACCCCGTGTTGTCTTCTGAAGGTAGTAAACCTTTTGCCGTACATCGTGGGTCTTTCATGGACCCTTGTCTTCTGAGGAATAAACCTTTGCCCGTAGCATTATGGGTCCTCCCTCTGACCCTTGTTGTCTTATCTGAAACAAATAAACCTTTGCCGTACATCGTGGGTATTCTCTCAGGACCCTTGTTGTCTTCTGAGGGAATAAACCCCTACCGTACATCGTGGGTCTCCCCTCTGACCCATGTTGTCTTCTGAGGAGTACAACTTCTTGCCGTACAATCATGGGTCGTCTCCCTCGGACACTTGTCTTCTGCTGAAGGAATAAATCTTTGCCGTACATCGTGGGTCTCTCCCATCCCTTGTGACCCATGTTGTCTTCTGAATGGAATAAACCATACCTTTGCGTCTCCCTCTGACCCATTTTGTTTCTTGATGAGTTAGGTGGATACCTCCCCTGAACCGTAGGTTGCCTCTTTCTTCTGAAGGAATAACCCTTGCCGTACTCGTGGGTCTCCACTGACCCCATGTTGCCTTCTTAAGGAATAACCTTTGCCTACGTATTGGGTCTCCATCAACTCTTTAGGAGTAAAACCCTTTGCCGTAAACCATAGGTCTGCGTGGACCCTTGCCGTCCTTGGAAAGAATAAGACTGCCGCGTGTGGGCCTCCACGAATCCTTGCTGTTTTGTGAAAGAATAAGACTTTTCTTCCGTACGTCCGTGGGCCCTCCACGAATCCGTGCTGTTTTGTGAAAGAATAAGACTTTTGCCGTACGTCGTGGGTCTCCACGAATCCTTGCTGTTTTGTGAAAGAAATAAGGCTTTGCCGTACGTCGTGGGTTCTCACGAAATCCTTGCTGTTTTGAACCACGAATCCCGTACGTTGTGGGACCTCCACGAATCCTTTCGTGTGTGGAAGAATAAGGCTTTGCCAAACGCAGTCGTGGCTCTCTAGAACCCATCTTTGTCTGAATGAACTAAACCTGCCGTATATTGTGGTTGTGTAAGACCTACACATTGTCATATGTTGACAAGTGTGGAATGGAATGCTCTTCTTTGTTCTTCTTGTTGTGTACATGTAGGCTACCTGGTGTGTGTTGTGTGTGTGTGTGTGTGTGTGTTGGGTGTGTGTGTGTGTGTGTGTATGCGAGTGTGCGTGCGTGGGCCACGCGGATGCGACGCATGCATGTGTGTGTGTTGTGTGTGTGTGTGTGTGTGTTGTGTGTTGTTGTTGTTGTCGTTGTTGTTCTTGTTGTTGAAATTGCTCGTGTGTGTGCCTGCATACATGCACGTGTGTGTATGTGTGTGTGTGTGTGTGTTTGTGTTGTGTGTGTGTGTGTGTGTGTGTTGTGTGCGCGCGCGCACGCGCGGA